>OVAV01000211.1:0-21893 GCA_900406375.1 Iberis amara | reverse complement strand
GCTATCGTGGAGTGCTATCAATGTAGGGTTTTCTTGTAGTAATGGTAGCACAAAATATAACTATGCGGGTCTTAGCGGAGAGATATCAACATTCTCTAGATACAATGAAAAGGAAGTTGGATGAGGTGTTGAGTGTCTTTCCGAAGCTTGCGTCAGACATTGTGAAACCGCCGAGAGGTGAATTCGCAAGAGCTAGTCCTACTTTGATAAATGATAGGAGATATTGGCCATATTTTAGAGATTTTATAGGTGCATTAGATGGCACATATATTCCGGTTCGTCCTCCATCTGAAAATGCAGAATCTTTTATTGGACGAAAAGGAGAAGCAACAATGAATGTGCTTGCTATATGTAATTTCGAAATGAAATTCATATATGCATTTGTTGGGGTTCCTAGTAGAGCACATGATACAAAAGTGTTGACACATTGTGTAACACAAGAGTCTTTCTTCCCGCATCCTCCGAACGGTTATCTAGGCCTTCATCGAAAAATTTGATATCATCTTGATCAGTTTTCTAGAGGAGGACCACCAACGACTACTAGAGAATTGTTTAACCGCAAGCATGCAAGTTTACGTATAGTAATAGAGCACACATTTGGAGTGTGGAAAGAAAAATGGAGGATTTTAGACCGTGTGCATCCTAAATATGAGTTGAAAAGATGGATTAAGATTGTAACCGCGACTATGGCACACCATAATTTTATAAAAGATTCAAATATGGAAGATCGTGACTTTGTATAATGGGAAGCATTGGAAGAATATGAGCATCATGGTGATCAAGTACTGGAAAATGATCACGTTCCATATATACCAACAGGTGACAGAGCAATGAAAGCTATACGTGATTCTATCACCCGAAGAAATTGCAGGAGAACGTCAACTTCCATATTAGTATATGTTTCATTTCATATTTGTATCTTATCTAAAAATTGTGTGTAAACTTTGTTATGTCCTTTAGAGATATTTAAACTTTGTTATGTGTTTTTTGATATCTTTTCGTATTTATGTATTACGTAGGACTTCAGTTTTATTATATGCCCAAATTTTGTTAGTTATTTATTGTTTTATTATTATTTAAGACTCTTTAAAAAATCTTCAAAATTTTCATTAAACATAAAATTGTTTCAAAATAATTAATTATTATTTTTGGAAATTCAATTTGTTAGATAAAGAGTAAAAATATTAACTTCAAAAATAGTTTGATAATTTTTATAANATACTATTTAACATTTATTGGCATCTGAGATGTAGTTCGTTTCTAAATTTGTGTTTAGCATCTGAATATAGCATCTAGATATTGTTTCTGGATATTTTTACAGATTTCAAAACGAACATAACTATATTCATATGTAGTATCCAGATGCTATATCTCGATGCTAAACACAAATTCAAAAACGAACAACATCTAGATATAATATCCAGATAATAAAATCAGATACAAAAACGAACAATATCTCAATACAGTATCCAATTACTGCATCTAGATGATGCATATGAATATTACATCTAGATACAAAAATCGGTTTTCAGCAATTGATACCCAAAATCGTTTGAATTTCGTCGAACACTTCCATCGGGAATACATTATACATTAATATGAGGTTGACCAATCAAATCATGCAATATAATGAAATATCCGATGTATTTCCAACAGCTACCTGAGGGTTGTCGAAAATCACTAAAAACTTTTCAGATTTCGCGGTTCGGTCTTCATTTCTTCTTCGTGTCTTCGCAAATTGTCTCGTGTTTTTCCCCAAATCAACCAGCAATCCGCAATTTTATTGCATCAATGTAAATTTTTTGTTGCTGATGATAGTTAGAACATTTGCAACAGTTTAGATTTTAAAAATGGCAGAATTTGGTTGATTTAGTGTATTAGGGATTTGATGAAATGGGGTTGAATTATGGTTGAGGTTGGTTTATTTAGTGTTTTAGCGATTTCGCGATGTTGTGAAATTGGGTAGTTATAGTGTTTATTAATGTTTGATGTAGTGAATGATTTGTGATTTTGTTATAATTTTTTGCTAATTTCCAATTTAGAATTGTTGTTAAAATTGTGAATTATTACTTTTTTTTATAAATGTTGTTAAACTATTATTTTGTGTTTTTTTTTGCTGTTTTTGAATAAGGGATAAAATCCGAAAAATATTCAAACTTTATCATATTTGTCACTTTAATACATAAACTTTTTCAGTTGCCATTTTAATACATTAGTTTGTTGTGGTTGCCATTTTAATGCATGAACTTTTCAAAATAGCATTTTTACGTGACGGAGGCTAACAGATGTTAACCATACTTACCAAACTTTTCTTGTTTCCCGAATAATACACGAACTATTAAGATTTTTGAGTTTAATACATGAACTAACGAAGTTATATAATTTGATATTTTTGTTTTAAAATACATGATGTTAATAAAATTGTTAGAATACATTTTAAAACATGTGAAATAGTTACTACTATTTTAAGACATGCTATTTCTTTGATATTATTTTTGAAACTACCATCATTCTTTGAACATACTTTCTCACTAGTTTTTGAAATTTTTTGATCAATTTACTCGCATAAGTCTTTATAACAATCAAAATAATATTTTCAGTGTGAGTCGAACGAAAGCACTCAAAAACTAAGGAGAAACATGCGTTTAGTTTAGACAAAGGCTTTTTTTTCTATATTTTCAAAATTTGATGTTGGTTTACAAAACAGTAATCGAGTGATGTTAAAAATGGTATTACTGAATTTCTTATATTTAATTTAATCTCTTTTGCATCAATATAATATAAATGTACACAACAATAGTTATTTCAAAAGGTTAATATTTTGTTCTAATAATTCTATTAACATGAGCATGTATTTTAAAAACATATATCAAATTATACAAATTAATAAGTTCATGTATTAAACTGGAAAATATTAATTGTTCATGCATTATTCGGGAAACCAGAAAAGTTGTGTAATTATGGTTAACAACAATTAGGGTTCCGTTAAGTGAAATTTTGATTTTCAAAAGTTTAAGTATTTAAATAGTAATTACAATAAATTTGTATACTAAAATGACAACAACTTGATGTATTAAAATAGCAACCGAAAAAGTTTGTGCATTAAAGTGAACATTATAATAGAAATTTTTTAAAAATATATAAATCAAAGTTTTATGAATTTCTTAGAATTGTTATAAATTTCGTAAAATTTTAACCTTAACAGTTTAAATATATTTTGAAAATTTTAAATATTTTTGGAAAATTATGATTTTTACCTATTTATTTGTATTCTGATTAAATTTTATTTAATCTTTAGTTACACCTTAGTTATTTATATTTTCAGTATGTTTTTTATTAATTTTAAGAAAATTTTCATTTTTTCAAAAACTTATGATTTTTAAGAAATTGATTTTTATTTTGTTTGAGTTTTAGTAATTTAGATCTAAACTAAGATTTTGTTAATTTTAAGATTTTTTATATAATTCATAAATTTTATGTGTTTTTATAATTTATTTTATCTGAAATGCCTATTAGAGATTTTTATAGGCGAGGATGGGGATATTATGGTGCTTTTTGGAGTCATCATCCGTCTATGAGTCCCAACCTTTTGTGGGTGTGGGTTCGGGCGAGCAGAGCCACACACTACAAAAAACACAAACAAAAACGATGGAATAGCGATGGAATATTCAATCGATAATATTACCGTCGTGGACGACTAGACTTCGTCGTGGGCGACCAGATTTCGTCGTCGGCGATCAGATTTCGTCGTGGGTGATCAGGCTTCATCGTGGGCGACCAGACTTCGTCGTGGCTGACTAGACTGGGGCCAAACGATCAGTTCAACTAAGTGTACCGTCCCTTCGAGGAATATCGTGAGTGTCGTGGATACCTTGTGGCACACCCAACATTCCGACTATTCGTACAACACCAAGATGGACAAGACTTCAGGTTATATGACGAGGTGTGAAAATGTAAAGTCTTCGATCCCTCCGATCGAAGAGAGGATTTGGGAGCGTTGGGCTCCGATCCCCGTTTCCTCTATTTCAGAAGAAGTCAGGACTTTTACTTGCGACGAGGAGGGTGTGGTGGACAGGATCCGAACTTGCCGGGTGACAACTTCTTGATCTCGAGTAATTATCAGTGCGACTCATGAGGAGCGCATATTTGTGTTTATAGGGAGTATGTTCCCTGTTTTGTTTTCATTTTTGGCCAAGCGCAGCCGTTATTAGTTTAGTGGGATTCGCCGTTTGTGGTCCTGAATCCCTAATGCCTTGCGGCTTTTGTAAATAGATTATGTTGTATAAATATGTGAATGGTTATTAACACAAGATTACGAGTAGTCACTTCGTATCATGTTCTCTGATAATCGGTAAGTTCGTTTATCCGTTCCGGGTGCGAGTTTTTCGAAAAGCTTAATTTTCGGGTTTTGTGAACTTGCGGATGTAAGCGAAGAGACAAATTTAGGAATCTCGTATCGGTTAGATACTATGTCTAGAGATGTTAGAGACCAGTGTGATGGGTTTATGCCAAGACCTAGGCTTACTCTCGATTTTAGGGTGTGCGGTGACAATTCCGGCTTATGTATCCAGTTTGCGATTTCAACCTGGTTCCATTTCGATATTGGAGTCTACGATAGACTCACATCGATCGGGAACCGAGCATTTCTCAGAAGAAAATTTCTAAATCGTTCGGAAGTGCTGACCAAAATTTTGGCTTTTATAGTGCTTTATCCTTGTGTAAAATGTATGAGAACCAATCTTACGAGAGGTTAAATGACTAGTTCGTCCGTCGGGGCCAATCAACGGGTTTGATATAGGAGCAAGTGTTCGCTCATTTCGGTTTTGTAGTCCGTGGTGACTGTGTTCGTATTAGTTTGTTGTGATAAAAAACAAACATGATGGTAGATGCTACCGTTTTGAGTTTTTGCGAAGGATGTGTGTTTGAGAAGATGTTAGTGTGTATGACTGTTTGGTGTTCCAAGATGGTGTTTTCATCGAGGAAGGTATTTTTGTCGAAAAATGGTTCTTCAGGCGTCTGCGACGTCTCGCGATGCTGAACATTGATTTTTCTTCGATATGCCACATTTCATGCTTGAAATGTCCGCGGGCTTGAAAGTGCTTTAGTGGTGTTGCAAGGGTTTTGTTTTAACCTTTCGGTAGAAAGGTTATGGTTTGTTTGCGGATGTTCGCAGTAGAAACTGTTGTTTTCGTTTGGATGTTTGATTATTTGATTTGTGTTTTATTTACGAGAGTCGTTTGGTAAGCGTTGTCAATTTTTTGAAAGTTGTATCATAAAATATTGTCGAGCTTAATTTTACGAAAGTTTTTCCGCAAAATGTTATCGAGTTTAATTTTACGAAAGTTTTTTTGTAAAATGTTGCCGAGTTGAATTTTACGAAAGTTATTTCGAAATGTCGTCGAGTTTAATTTTACGAAAGTTATTTCGTAAAATATTTTCGATTTTAATTTTACAAAATTTTTACGTAAAATGTTTTCGAGTTTACTTTTACGAAAGTTGTTTTGTAAAATGTTTTTGAGTTTACTTTTACGAAAGTTATTTTGAAAAATGTTTCCGAGCTTAATTTTATAAACATGTTTCGCAAAATGTCATCGAGTTTAATTTTACGAAAGTTATTTCGTAAAATGTCGTCGAGTTATTTTTATTTGGGTGTTTTTAAGCGAATCGGGGATTGGTGTATTTAGCTGCAATGTGTCGAATATGTTTGCGACAGAAGAAAATAGCGAAATTGTCTAAGTAAAGATGCGTTTTTCTCGCAAAAGTTGCCTACATACCCTTTCTAGGGATCAAGACGTCTCGTAGTTCAGTTTGTTGCCGTGAGTTTGATTACTCGCTTGGCGATGTTGCGTCGTCCGTTTTAGTCGCAGTGGCTATAGTTGGGTCGACGACTTTTTCGGGCATTGGTTGCGCCATTTTGTCTTGGATATTGGGCTCGGAGGTTTGACTACATTCCTTAGGTTGAGCCATTACTCGAATTGATGAATATGGTTTGTCTTTTTCTAAAGCGTTTTCAGGTTTTTCCGAAGCATTTTTGGTTGGTGGCCTTGTTGTCTTCGCTCGTTTGGGTCCGATCGCTGGTGTCATTGTGACTCGTCTTAGCTTATGCTCGACTAGGAAGCAGAGTCTTGCCCATTTTTGACATCCCCAGATTGCGGATATTCCGTGGGGCATCGAGAATATGATGCCTAAGTGGTAAGTCGATAGGACCGCCTTCATGAAGTTTATCTAAGGCGTTGCGAAGATCACATTATAGATGGCAGGATGATCGACTATCGCGAAGTCGACGATTTTGGTGACTTCTTTTGCCACGACGGGAAGTTGAATTGATCCGAGAGTCATAGTTATCGTGCTGGAAAAGCCAGTGAGCGGTTTTGGCGTGGGCGTGACTTCAGATAAACTGATGCCATACTGTTTAGTTTATCGCGGAAGATTACATTTACGGTACTTCCTGTGTAGATGAGGATGCTTGCGACTTCGAAGTCTCTTATAACGAGATCGATTACGACGATTGCACTTTCCTCGAAAGTAATAGAGTTGTTCAGCGAATTGGATGACGTGAAGAGAAGAAGAGCAAGCCAGTTGGCGCTCGATTCGGATTTGAAGTGATATGATTTTATTGCGGAGACGCTATCTTGACAGTATTGCGATCCTCCGAGACTCGGTGACGGTTGACGTCACCGCCTTTATCTTCCAAACCTCTTCCCCGTTTTCCCTCTATTCGAGTACCTTGAGGTGTGTTGCCGCCTGGCGGCGCTTGGTCGGACCTAGGTTGTCGATCGGTTTCTCTGATAAGATATTTAACTTTGGATACTTCCAACATCTCTCCCATCAAGTAGTTTTACCGTTAGCCTTGATCCGAGAACTTTGCAGTTCTCCTTGGAGTGACCCTTTGTTTGGTGGAACTCGCATAAGGTGTTTTCGTCGTAAGAGACATTCCGAGTCCAGGTGTGACCCGATTTCTTTTCCTGTTCGGACGATGGATTTATATCATAGTTATGCGCTCCCTGAAGGTCCTCTCCCTCGTGATGGATGTACTTGTCGTTACGAGGGTTTTTCTTTTTCGACTTCTGTTTTGGGGGCGTCTTTTGCGGATGCCTTTGCCAGCTTATGCTTTTGCGACAAGACTTTCATCTCTTCTTCAATGATGATAAAGTGTGTGGCCTTATGAAGTGCATCCTGAATCGTACGCAGTTTTTTGAGGGCTATCCACTTTCTGAACTTCGAATAATACCATAGGATTTTTTGGAGCGCGTCTACGGTTACCTTGTCGTTGATCCCGCTTACTCTTGACATTACGATCTTGAATCGTTTCATAAACATGGAATATTGTTTGAGGAATTTCGAAGAGAGTTGTCGGAAGTTTGTGATGGAGTTACGTTTTAGTCGAGAGAACCATTCGAGAGCCACCCTCTGGAGGTGTTTGGCAAAAAGGAGGCAGAAGCCTGCATCTTTTTCACCCTCCTTAAGTTTCAACCTCGCCATCGCGATCCAAAAGGTTTGCAGGTGAGATTTCGGATCGGAGGTTCCATCGTACATGGGGATTTTTATTTTCCCGGGATCAAAGATTCACGCCTTAGTTATATGGGCCATAAACGGGGTTTTCCGAGCTTCCTCGAGGAGTTGGTCGATCTCCGGTGCCGCGCTGGTAGCGTGATGAATTTGTGATTTTACCGTTTGGACTTCCGCTATGGTTTTAGCGATGCAATCACAAAGATCGCGAATTTCGTCGAGGTCATCGTTAGTGGCCTTTGGAGTTTGTCGGCGTTTATCACGGATGTTCCGAGCCTGTTCCTCAGCCACTTTATCTTGTTATACCCAGAAGATGTTTTCTTCTTCTTCTGTCATGGGTTTGTTGAACTGATGATCTTTCTGAGTCAAGCGGTTTCTTCTTCTCCTTGGGTGCACATATGCATCTTCATCCAAAGAATCAGACTCTTCGCTGGATTCCAAGTTAAGTCGCTCGGCTTCATTCTCTTCAGTTTCCCCGTCGAAAGGCGGAAGGTTGTTGACGTTCTTCAACGTTGCGTCAAGGGTGATTTCGTCGGAATTTTGTTCCAACGTTCCCTTTTGTGTGTTTTGCACCCTTTCGAATGGGGTTGCGAAATTGAGCCTTCTTCTGCGGAACGTAGTAGTTCCGCGTGGAAAGATGATTCTCGTTTTCGTTGTCAAGGTTTTAACCTACTTAGCGAGAGAGCTTGTTAGCTTATGTAGTTCTTCTCACTTGTTTTCAAGAGTCGAGAACATCTTCTTAATCCCCTCGAACGCTGCAGTGTTTACGTCAGCGTTGACTGCGGTGTCGTTCGTCGGCAGAGTTTTATCAACGTTGTCGTTCGGTGGAACACCGTCGCGAGGTGGTTGGTCGTTTTGATTTTCAGTAACCATGTCCGATCTTGTTGTTTGACGTAAAAGAATCACTTGTCCCCTCCTTCTAGAGCCAAACCGTGAGAACCGAAATTCGCACTGTCGATTTCTGTTAGTTAAGGAAAATCAGAGAAAACCCTAATTTTCCAAATATCCCAGATTTCTTTGAGTCAAACATGAACAAGATCAGAATACGAAAATAAATAATGAAAACACAAATTTAAGAATACGAAGAGGGCAAAAGAGTTTTTTTTATTCCGAATTGTATGAGCGTGATACAATCAGGTGATAGCCTCGGCCGTAAGAACTGTCAGCGAGTATCCTAGATCTAACAACAAAGACTTTGAATAACCTAATTGAGTCGCAGCTCAATAGTAAGAACAGAATAATCTAAAGTCCAAAGTGTTTTGGTGCGAGGAATTGAACATGTCTGTGCTCTTCCTCTTCATCTCTCTTATATAGGCTCTAAGGTCGGTCCGTCTTCCATTCTTGCACGAAAATCTTCCTTTTCTAGTTTATTCTTCTGCGAAAATCTTCCTTTTTCGGATTTCTTCCATTTCTTTGTAGCTTGCAGGACAAGTTACGACCGTTATTGCGCTTGGGCTGAATTCTCTTCTAGAAACGTAAGTGGGCCGTTATCGTGTTTTAGGCTTCGTTAGGCTGTTTTACGGTTTAGGCAATTTTGGTTATTTTTATCGGAGAACCGGCCTTTCATATGATGATACGATAGAAACCTTGTGAAGTGATAATATCGACTGTAAAAGCGAGATAACGTTGGTGTTTAAGTTTGCAGTTATCATATCATACGATTGATAACTACAGACGCGTCCTTATGACCATTATGAAGGAATAGGATTTTAATCGTATAGTTAAGATAATCCTCGGCGTTTCAGCTAACCATTATCATTTTATACGATTAATTTGGTATGAGAAGATTTCATGATTCTTTCGCAAGTCGTAGGAGATAATCATATAGATAAGGTAACTACGGTGTTTTAGATAACCGAAACCGTTTATACGATTAATTCGAGACTTATACGATAGAACGAGTTTTATGGTTTTTATCCCACAATTCTAACGAAAACTTAGAATGATACGGAACGAGAGATCGGAGGTTCAAGGCGATACGAAGCGTGTCGTTTAGCTCGCCAGTTGGCGAGCTGAATGTGCATGATCCAGGTCACCAACTAGCAAGCTGAACACACTCAGTTCAGCTCGTCAACTAGCGAGCTGAATTTTTCCGATCCATCTCCTTAGTTGGCGAGCTGAATTTGTCCTATTCAGGTCACCAACTGGCTAGCTGAATTCATCTGATTCAGCTTGCCATTTGGCGAGCTAAATGTGTCCGATTCAGCACGCCAGTTGGCAAGCTGAATGTGTCCGCTTCAGCACGCCAGTTGTCCGTAGATGGCGAGGTTCGGGACAGAAGCGTTTGTCTGTAAACAATATTCATAACTAAAGGGTTTGTCCGAATATTTCTATTTACTTGTTGTTGTTCCGAAACGTTTCTGTCGAGGTCTTTCGTATTTCTCGGACATTGATTTCGGGCACGCGTAGCTTTGAACCCAACATCGGACGTAAGCAGACTATCTTTCCTCGTTAAAACCTTAGTGATAGGAAGACCCGGTGGGACAAAACCTTCTCGACTAAGGACAAAAGAGTACAAAGATAATCGCTTAGCTATTTAACGATTGTTATTCGGTTCTTCTGAAACATATTCCTCGTGATCGTTCGGAAGTATCGCGGCTTAGTTAGTTTGTTCCACTGATCGGGATGATACGACTAATGCGGTCTTGTGTTCGAATCGAGTGATTGATATTTCCGTGAAAGCTTTTGGGCATTGATTTCATCGTGACCGTTTTTGACACCAACACCTGCTGTCAACAATAACAACTTTGGAATCAAGCATAACTTGATTGCTATGGTTCAAGGGAACAAGTTTCATGGGCCACCAATGGAAGACCCTCTCGACAATCTTGATGAGATTGACAGACTTTGTAGTCTCACAAAGATTAATGGGGTCAGTGAAGATGCATTCAAGCTGAGACTTTTTCCTTTCTCTTTGGTTGACAAGGCCCATTAGTGGGAGAAGTCTCTTCCTCCGAATTCCATTACCTCTTGGAATGAATGGAAGAAAACCTTCCTTGCCAAGTTCTTCTCTACTTCAAGAACTGCAAGGTTGCACAATGAAATCTCTGGTTTTGCACAAAAGAATGCTGAAACATTTTGTGAGGCTTGGGAGCGGTTCAAGAGCTATACATTGCAGTGTCCTCACCATGGATTCAGCAAGAAATCACTTTTTAGCACTCTCAACATAGGTGCCTTACCCAAGATCAGAATGCTTCTTAACACAACAAGCAATGGTAACTTTCTAAACAAGAATGTGGAAGAAGGTTGGGAACTAGTTGAGAATTTGGCTCAATCTGATGGGATCTACAATGAAGACTATGATCGCACTCCTCAGGGTAATTTTGATTATGACGATAAAACTAGGAAGGACATCAAGGCTTTGAATGATAAGTTGGATAAGTTACTTCTTGCACAACAGTAACAAGTTCATTTTATAAGGGAGGAATAGCAAGTTCATATCCAAGCTGGGAAAAATGATCAACAAGAAGAGGAGATCAACTACATACGGAACCAAGGGGGTTACAACAAGGGTTTCATCAATGAAAAGAACAACCCTGGTCTTTCCTACCGCAACAACAATGTAGCAAATCCCCAAGATTAGGTCTATCTACCACAACAGCAACAACAAGCTAACATTTCATAAACTATGGTCAACAACAGTATCATGGCTTTGTTCCTAAGCAGCAAGCACCAAGTGGTTTTCAACAACAATAACCAGTAGGAGCACCTCCTGGTTTCGTCCCTCAACAACCACAAGCTCAACAATCCAATGTTGAAGCATTGTTACAACAACTTCTACAAGGTCAGGCTAATGGAGCAATGAAGAATTCGAAGAAGTTTGCTCAACTCAAGACCCACATGGATTGTTCTTAAAATGATCTTAATATGAAGTTTGAAGCATTGAACTCTAAGGTCAAGTACTTGGAAAGCATGGGCGCTTCATCTTCTGCACCAAAGCCCATAACTCAACTTCCTGGGAAATCTGTTCAAAAACCCCAAAGACTCTGCCCACATCAATGCTATCAGTTTGAGAAGTGGAAAGGAGTTACCATCTAGAGAAGCTTCTATTCTAGACACTGAGGACAGTGTTGAGCAAGCTTGGGGGGGGGGGATTTGAGTTTAAATGGAGCTGAAAATGCAGATTCTGTAAAAACTGATTCTCTGAGGTGGACACAACCCACCTCAGCAACCAGAGTCAAGCCAATTTCTCCTGAACAACCATATGCATCATAAAAGAAGGATACACCTTTTGTTCCACCACCTTACATTCCAAGGTTACCATTCCCATCAATATTTAAGAAGGAGATTATGGAGAAGTACAAGGGAATCTTTGAGCAATACATGAAAGATACTGAGATCAAGGTTCCACTCTTAGATGTTATCACTCTTATGCATCCATATAAGAAGTTTCTGAAGGATGCCATCACCAAGAGGGGTAAAGATATCCAAGGAATGGTAGTGCTAAGTGAAGAATGCAGTGATATAATCACAAAGACATCAATCCCAAATAAGCTCTCTGATCCTGGTTCTTTCACCTTGCCATGTTCACTAGGTCCTCTAACATACAACAAGTGTTTATGCGAGTTAAGTACATCCATTAGTCTAATGCCTCACTCTGTTCCAAAGAAGCTGAGTTTCAACAAGTTCAAGTCTTGCAACATATCTTTGGTATTACCGGATCGTTCGTGAGAATTCCCCATAGAATACTAGAGGATTTACTTGTCATGGTTGGAGTGGCAAAAATACCTACCGACTTTGTGGTGTTAGAGATGAATAAGGAACCAATCCTTTGATCTTGGGAAGAACATTCCTAGCTACAATAGGAGCTGTGATAGATGGTCAAAAGGGCAAGATTCAATTGAACATAGGCAATGATCTAAAATGACTTTTGATATCCAATAGGCTATGAAGAACCCAACTGTTGAAAGGAAGATCTTCTACATAGAAGAAATGGATTGTCTTGCTGATGAGTTATTGGAAAAGTTGAATGGAAAGATCACCTCCAAACCACTTTGACAAAGAATGGAGAAAAAAGATATCTATACAATGAATCATTAAGGTATGAGATAATCCTAGACTCACACAAGCCATTGGAGCATGAATAAGCTTTTGAAGATGTCCAAGAATCAAAAAGACAAGTATTCTCGGCTGCTGAGAAAGCCAGACTCGGCCACAAACCGAGTAAGTGACCCACCTTAGAAAAACCAGATTCTGAGCTCGGCCATAACCCACCTCAGCAACCCACCTCAGAACCAACTTTCTCAGAATACTGATCTGAGCTCAACGAACCATCTGTGGACTTGAAACCACTTCCCAAGGGGCTAAGGTACGCATTTCTTGGACATAACTCCACATATCCTGTCATAGTGAATGATGAACTTAGTGATGATGAATTGCATTTGCTATTGACTGAATTGAGAAAGTTTAGGAGAGCAATAAGGTATTCATTAGATGACATCAAGGGAATATCACCTAGCCTCTGCACTCATAGAATTAACCTTTAAAATGAATCTTACTCTATTATCGAACCTCAAAGGAGATTAAATCGTAATCTGAAAGAAGTGGTGAAAAAG
Source organism: Iberis amara (assembly GCA_900406375.1). Classification (NCBI taxonomy): domain Eukaryota; kingdom Viridiplantae; phylum Streptophyta; class Magnoliopsida; order Brassicales; family Brassicaceae; genus Iberis; species Iberis amara. The sequence continues at coordinate 8,829 of OVAV01000211.1, read as the reverse complement.
AAAATTTTAAATTGTTAGATGATGTTGTTATTTACCCTATCTCTGATAGTACTTGGATATCACATGTTCATTATGTTCCTAAGAAGGGTCGACTTACTATTGTGAAAAATAATAGAGATGAGCTTGTTCCTACTAGAACCATCACTGGACATAGGATGTGTATTAATTATAGAAAGTTGAATGCTGCATCTAGAAAAGATCATTTTCCATTGCCTTTTATTGATCAAATGTTAGAAAAACTTGCAAATCATCCATATTATTGTTTTCTAGATCGTCATAGTGAATCTTTCAAATACCTATTCACCCTAATGACCAGGAAAAGACCACTTTTACTTGTCCATATGGTACATTTGCATATATGAGAATGACGTTTGGTCTTTGTAATGCACCTGCTACTTTTCAGAGATGCATGACTTCTATTTTCTCGGATTTAATTGAGGAGATGGTTGAGTTATTCACAGATGATTTTTCCGTGTATGGTTCTTCCTACTCCTCTTGTTTAGTTAACTTGTATATGGTGCTTACCCGGTGTGAAGAAACAAACCTTGTCCTGAATTGGAGAAATGCCATTTTATGGTTAGAAAAGGGATTGTTTTGGAGCACAAGATAGATGTAATGATGAAATTGCAACCACCAAAGACAATGAAAGATATTAGAAGCTTTCTTGGACATGTTGGTTTCTACAGGACATTCATCAAGGACTTCTTCAAAATAGCTAGACCCTTACAAGGCTACTATGCAAGGAGACTGAATTTGTTTTTGATTATGAATGCTTGAAGGCTTTCCATCTCATCAAGGAAGCCTTAGTCTCAGCCCCAATAGTTCAAGCTCCAATTTGGGATTATCCTTTAGAGATTATGTGTGTTGCATCAAATTATGCAACTGGGGCTGTTTTGGGACAGAAGATAGACAAGAAAGTGCATGTAATCTACTATGCTAGTAGAACAATGGATGAAGCTCAAGGGAAGTATGCAAAAATAGAGAAAGAGTTACTAGTAGTGGTCTTTCCATTTGAAAAATTCAGAAGCTACTTGGTTGGTTCAAAGGTTATTGTCTACACAGATCATGCAGCACTAAGGCACATATATGCGAAGAAGGATATCATACCAAGACTGTTGAGATGGATCTTACTATTGAAAGAGTTCGATATGGTGATAGTAGACAAGAAGGGAATCGAAAATGGAGTAGCAAATCATTTGTCTAGGATGAGAATAGATGATTTAGTTCTAATTGATGATTCTAAGCCTGAAGAGCAGCTCATGATGATCATACTTGTGCATTTGTAGAGGAAGAGGTGGTAACCACAAAAGCATCACCTTGGTATGCAGACATGGTTAACTTTAAGGTGTGTGGAGCAATACTAGAGGACTTTGATGATGATAAGAAGAAGAAGTTCCTAAGTGATGTAAATCACTACTACTAGGATGACCATTTTCTCTACAAGAAGGGTTCAGATGGGTTGTTTAGAAGATGCATTGCTGAAGAAGAAGTAAAAGGATTTGTGGAGCATTGCCATGGTTCTACCTATGGAGGACACTTTGCAACATTCAAGACCGTCCAAAAGATATTGCAAGCTGGTCTTTGGTGGCCAACCATGTTCAAAAAGTTTGATCCTTGTCAAAGGACATGAAATATTGGAAGAAGGAATGAAATGCCTCAAAACTTTATTCTGGAAGTCGAAGTATTCGATGTTTGGGGTATAGATTTCATGGGACCTTTCAACCCTCCATCATTTGGAAATAGCTATATCCTAGTGGTTGTTGATTATGTCTCCAAATTGGTTGAAGCAATTGCATGCCCAACCAATGATGCAAATGTGGTTCTGAAGTTGTTCAAGAGTGTGATTTTTCCAAGATATGGAATTCCAAGAGTAGTCATAAGTGATGGGGATCTCATTTCATCAGCAAGCTGTTTAAGAATCTTTTGAAGAAGCATGAGGTGAAGCAGAAGGTAGTAACACCTTATCATTTCCAAACCAGTGAATAAGTTGAAGTCTCCAACAAGCAGATCAAGGCTATTTTGGCAAAGTTTGTAGGAACTTGAAGAAGCGATTGGTCAACCAAGCTTGATGATACACATTAGGCTTATAAGAAAACTTTCAAGACACGAATAGGACATACACCATTCCAGCTTCTCTATGGGAAAGCATGCCACTTACCGGTGGAAGTTGAGTACAAAGCAATCTGGACAACCAAACTTCTGAATTTCGACATCAAGACAGCTCCGAAAAAGAGAGAAATGAATCTGCATGAACTCGAGGAAATCAGACTTGAAGCTTATGAAAGTTCCAAGATTTACAAAGAAAGAACCAAGGCTTTTCATGACAAGAAGATTTTGGTTACGGAATTCAAGGTTGGTGATAAAGTGCTCCTTTTCAACTCAAGACTCAAGCTATTTCTAGGAAAATTGAAATCAAAATGGTCTGGTCCATTCATAATCAAGGAAGTGTTGCCTTATGGAGCCATCACTTTGATTGCAAAACCTAGAGAAGTATTCACTGTGAATGGGCAAAGGATCAAACGCTACTTAGCAGATAGAGTCATCTCAGAAGGAACCTTGGTTCTCCTTAGAGAGTCGTCTCAAGGTCAATAGAGGTATCAGGAAGTCAAGCTTCGTGACTTAAAACAAGCTCACTTTGGAGGAAGTCCCATGTATATCATTGTACAAATTTATTTTTTCAATTCATATTTAGTTTTTCTTTTGATGCTTTAGAATTTTGCTTGGTTTTGATGTTTAGGTACAACAGGTTTATATCTTGGACAGTATTAGGAAAAGAAGAATGTGGAACTAAGGTGGCTAAGGAGCTCGACCAACGACCGAGCCAGAACAAAGCTTCTCGAGCCAAACCATCAAGCTCAGCTAAGCAGCTCGGCCAACGACCGAACTAGGAAGAAGCTTGTTGAGCCATATCTCCTAGCTCGGCTACGTAGCTAAAGTTTTGACCGAGCCGGAAGGGAAGTCACCGAGACGAGTTTTTAAGCTCGACCAAACAGATCGGCTAATGACCGAACCAGAAGGGAAAGTGTCGAGCCATATCTTCCAGCTCGACCAAGTAGCTCGGCGAAAAACCGAACTGATGCATATTTTCCTGAGTCGAATTGTCTAGTTCAGTTACTAAGCTAGGCTAATGCCCGAGCTCACTCATGCGAATATTGAAGCTCCCACTTGGTTGACACATCTAATCAGCTTGGCCCACCTCTCCCATCACGCACCAACTCGTGTTACATGATGACAAAAGGCTGTCCATTCAGTTTCAGACTATTGTGCCTAGCTCGGGTCCCAGCCGAGGCCACTACCCAGCTCAAGCCAAAAATCAGCAACTTTTCCAAATTTTAATCATTCAAGCTAAGGACTTCTCTCCACCACTTGCACTAACTCTTAGCCTATTTAAGGACCCCTTATGCCACTCTTCACACTCACTCTCATATCTCACATTTCTCTCATTCTTGATCTCTTTGCATTACTCTAAACTCTCAAAGTTTTGATTCTCATAAAGTTTTCTTTGCAAACTAAGCATCTAGCTCATAAGATCTCAAGCTCTCTGCATTTCACCTAGCTTTTGAAGAATACTCGATTTTTGATTCTTACACCCTTAAACCCTATGTTTTTTATTTAGCTTTTGTAGACAATTTGGTTTTTGGTTCTTAAACTTTCAAACTCTCTTATTTTCACTTGTTTACATTTGATAAATAGGTTTTTGATTTATGAAAAATTCTTTGGTTTTTGATGACGTTTAAACTCAGTTTTTGAATCAATAATCAGCTTTTGGGTTTCATATTGGTTATAATCTCACTTTAACACTTGTTGGTTTCATTCTAAACTACTCTACGTTTGAATTTTTTACAACTTGTTCAGGATCAAACTATTATCGAAAACCACAAAAACGAAGCTGAATTTTCAAGAAAAAAGCAGGATATAAAGGGGCAAGAGACACGTTAAAGAAGTGGAAGAAGAGGATAGAGAAGATCATGTCTATGAAGAAGAGGTGGATGTTTCTGAAGAAGAAATACAACTTGAGCTAAAATCCAAGGTGGTCAGAAAGAAAACCTCTAAAAGGGAGATCAAACATTACTCAAAGAAGGATTACATAGCAGCTCTACTGGCAAGAGGATTCGAAGGGACCAGATTCCCTGATAAATCGACAATGGAAGCACTAAGAATTGAAGGATATATGAAATATCTTTTTAGGTTGGCCAATAGGTAAATACATGACTTATCACCCCGATGCTTTCAAGGATGAAACATGCCATTTCCTAGAAACCCTTGAACACCGTGATTATGAGGAAAGCCTTTTTGGTTACATAAACTTTTTAGTGAGGGGGTATGAGTATAGTTTTCCCATTACGGCATTGGATCATATATTTGGGTATGAGTATAGTTTGAACCAGGCCATGATTTTTACAAGGAAGAATTCCTTTCATTATGGAAAACAATTGGGGTTCATGACTATTGCTCAAGTAGATCCAAGAGCGCAACCATAAGGAACCCGATGGTAAGATACCTACATAAATCTATTGCTAACACATTCTTCACAAGAGAATCCACCGAAATGTAAATGAAGGAGAGATGGGCTTTATGGATTTAGCATTGAAATTTTTGTTGAAGTATACCTCTCATGGTAAACTAATGCAAGGAGGCAGAGCGGACGCTAACCTCTCTTGCGTTTTGCTGGATCAGCTGATGTGCTATAAAGATTGGGAAATGATATTGCACAAGAAGGGAAAAACTGGAGAACTGACAGTCGGAAAAATTGTGACTACAATAATAGTGGCTTGTGATGTGCCATTAAAGTCTGACAATAAACCAACAAGGTATATAGATCTTAAACACTTAAAGAGAGCACACTTCTTTGAAGGCTTTGAACCGAAGCTGCTATATAAGTTCATCCATCCAAACTTGGGCAATTCAAGACTGCTCCTCCCCAAGTCTTCCATAACCACTATCAAATTGGGAGAAAACATTGATTTCCAACCAAGTGAAGATGTTCTCTACTATTCAGAGAAAGAAGAAGATGCAAACCCACATGTTTCAAGTGATGAAGAGATGGAAAAACCAGAATGCTACTATTTTGAAGAGGTTTCAAAGACTGGTAAATGCAAGACCTTAGCCAAAGCTCACAAGCACATTGGCTTACTCCAGAAACGGCAAAAGTTCCAAGAGAATTTTATAAAGAAGTCATTCAAGGATTTGGGTGCTCAAATCAAGAACCTGGCTGCAATGCTAAACATATCAAGCCCTTCAAATCAAGTGCACCTTCCATCACCGAGTGTTCTCGCAAGGAGTGGTTCCACCAGCATTGGTCCAAAGCGTGCTACACCAATGCATCCACACCGACACTCTGCTTATGAAGTTGACACAACCCAAAGGAGAAAGAAGCACAATTCATAATCTGGAGACTTTAGAGATGATACTAGACTCGATTTTGAGCCACCCCAACACACTGAATCCAACTCTATGCCGACCTACACTAAGGAGTCCATGGACGATCACATCTCCTCCTTCTTCACTCAAGACTGAGGTCGACGTCCATTTCACCACTGTATAATCCGTTGCATGCTTATTTGCTTTTTTGAATGTGTGTTTGTTTGTTTTATCTCCTGAACTCTCCTTTGAATTTTTATTACACAAGGGAGTCTATAATTTAACTTTAGGTGAGGGTTTAGGAAGAATCTAATGTTGTTTATTCGTTTTTTCATTTCAAATTTTGTATCTAAGGCATAGAAAACCATACAAATTTGAAATTTTTTTGAAAATCAATTTAATAATAGACTATTCGTATAGTTGCATTAGCATGTTAGGATCGCATTTAGACTTGTTAGGGCTGTTTTCACTTGCATAGTGAACTAGGATGATTATTGCCTTGTAAATGTGCTGCTTTACTAGATAATGTCAATGCCCTAGTTATTAGTTGTCTAATACATTCTAATTAAGTTTGAACTAAGACTGAACCATATTTGGAATGTGAAATTCCATGATTTTTTCTTTTCTGAAGCATGATGCGATCTGAAGTTTATCTCTACTTATACCTGAACTTGACATTTAATTATCATGTTTATGCATTGGATTTGAACTCATGGATACTATAATACATACTTGGATTATCTTTCACCATTTTACCACTCTTGATAGTCCAAGTAGATTTCTCCACCTTAACCCAGCTTTCTTTCAAGCCATGAATCTATTACTGAGTGTAAGGTCTTTTTTGGAATGAGCTTGGTAGAAAGTGTTAGGTTCGAACTGACAGGAATGGAATTTCATGTAGTTCTAGTTCACGTTTTTTGGACTATATAATAGTAGGTGGGATTCGATTCTGGGTAATTGAAAAAAGGAAAGGACATATTGTGAAAGGGTAAGAAAAAAAGTTTATAAATTCTTAGGAGATGAAAGAAAAAAGAAAAAGAAGCAGAATAGTCTAGTAAAGAATTTTAGAAAATAAAATGAAAAGTATGGTTATGTGAAAAAAAACACAAAGAAATGAAAAAGAAAAGGGAAAATCCTAAAAAGTTTTGAAAAAATGAAAAGAAATGAAAACCATAGATGCTAAAATCAGAAAAGCACCAATCCTCTAGAAGTTGATAGAAAGAAACCTTTCCTAGGATTTGTAAAAGAAAAGATGAAAAAGGAAATGGAAAACTAAAGATGATTGTTTTGGGCAAAAAAGGGTAGAAATAGGATATGCCATTAGGTTTAGAAATGGGAAGCTATTAGCTAATATGATTTAGGGTAGATGAAATTATATTCTTGTATGCATCTATTAGTTCTTAACTTTAGCATTCTGCTAAAACTCATTCCCTTTTGAGTGGTCCTTGTTCTGAAAATGTTAACCATTGCATGAAGGGACCATCTTTGTCTCTTAACCATTCATTTAGCCAAATGAGTTCAATGAATATGCATAGCTTGATCCATGGTTTCTGCTTCATGAATGTTAAAAGGATAAGTGGATTTGAATGCATGTGTAGGTTAGAACTGATATGAATTATGCTTTGATGAGTATGGCTAAAGTTTTTAAGTAGGTTAAAATTTGTTTGCATTCTAGAACTATTAACTTGGACATTGATGTCATATAGTTTATCAGCATATTTTGGTTCGGAGTCCCTATTTGCAAACCTCTTCTCTAGCTTATGAATTACTTGCTTGAGGGCAAGCAAGGATTAAGTTTGGGGGAGTTGATTTCTATGTATTTTACATGTTTTAGGACTGAATTTATCATCATTTTTAGGTTCATTTTGTTATCAATAGGTTGCATTCATAGACTTTCTTAGTAAGTTTGCATGTTTAGAGTAGTTTTGCATTAACATCGCATACAAGTGCATATTGGAGGTGTTTCAGGTACTTGGGAAGCGTTTGGGACCATGGAATCAATGTGAAGGAAGAAGAGTGTTGGAGTGGGCATTCAACTCGGCCACAACCAGAGTCAATACCACTTCTGCCCAGTCAAGGCACTGGAGTGGGCATTCAACTCGGCCACAACCAGAGTCAAGACACTAGAGTGGGCATTCAACTCGGCCACAACCAGAGCTAAGCAGATTTTTGTGAACCAGAAACTCAGCTCGGTTTATTGACTCGGTCACAACCAGATCTAAGCCACATNAGTGTTGGAGTGGGCATTCAACTCGGCCACAACCAGAGTCAATACCACTTCTGCCCAGTCAAGGCACTGGAGTGGGCATTCAACTCGGCCACAACCAGAGTCAAGACACTAGAGTGGGCATTCAACTCGGCCACAACCAGAGCTAAGCAGATTTTTGTGAACCAGAAACTCAGCTCGGTTTATTGACTCGGTCACAACCAGATCTAAGCCACATCTCGGTTTGCTGACTCGGCCACAACCCGAGTCAAGCCTCCAAATTCTACTATTTTGTCTTCTAGTGGTTTAGAGTTTTCCTAAACCACTATATATACTCTTAATGAGCCCCCATTTGTTCTAAGCTGTATTCTTACCTTATTTTAATGTTTTTTCTCTGTTTTTTGGTGTTCTTCATGTTCTTGGATTGTTGGACCAATATCTTTCAATATATTTAGTATTTGCTTTTGATTCTTGCTTATACTTGTTTATCTTAGTCTAATCTTTATGATTATATGGAGCATGTGATTTTCTGGGTTTGATCATCAAATTATGGGTTTGTGTTCTTAAGTGTTCTTCAAAGTTTTATCATTGCATTTGAAATCTATTTCACATCTTGCTTTAATACTTGCTATTCTCACTAATCTAAGCATGATCTTGATGTTATACACATTTATTTCATTTTTTGGGTTTGTGTTCTTCATGGGTTCTGAGTATTTGATATGTTCTTGAGGATGGGGTAGATTTGTGTTGAATCCTTGATCTCCTATATGTCAAAGCTTGTTTCTGTGTAGATCCTTTCTACTTTAGTGTTCTTAATGTTGATTTCTTTCATAGCAATTGAAATATGATCTTAGGCATTTCCATGCCCAGAAGGTGTTTGATGAAATGCCTGAACCAGCTAATTTCAGAGATTTGCATTCCTATCCTAAGAGATTGGTTGTTTAGGGTGCTTATTGGATTTAATAGATTGTTTCTTCATGTTTGCTAAATAGTGTTCAATTAACGAGATTTAGGTCTAGATATTGATTAGTTTGAGATCATTTATCAAGAGATTGAATCTGATTGTTTGTGAATCTATTATCTAAAGATTAGGTCATGATTGAGGTATCTTAAGCATCTAGGTAGGTTTAGGAGGATCACTTGTTCTGCTGCAGTTTATCTTGTTTAGTTCTGATAATTGCGTGTTAGTTCTTATTTGTTCTATTTTCTTAGGATTGTTAGTTTTAAACTTCTAATTGCTTGGCTTGAATTAATAGGATCTG
>OVAV01000210.1:0-21931 GCA_900406375.1 Iberis amara | reverse complement strand
TATTCCTGTGGCGGAGCGTTACCATTTTGACGAGGGAAGAGCGTTACCAAAATTAAAAAATCTTGATGAACACTATCTTCATCAAGATTTCTCATGTCATCAAATTTGTTTCAATTACATTTACAGTGGTAGGCGATATCAAAATTAGTGAGACCAGCATTGACGTCTTGGAGCATTGCCTTAACGGCGTCGTCTCGGTGACGGTCAATCTTCCCTCATCCTCCACTCATCTGCCACCGGTCAATCTTTCTCGTCGACTTCTGGCACCGGGAACGGATCCGAGTTTGAATTTCCTAGATCGTAGAAATCACTTTCTTCTTCTTCGTCCTCGTACATCTCAGAATCTTCGTCTTCTCCTCCATCAAATTCGTCAAGTACAGTGGAGGTAAGTGAGTCAACGGGTTCGTCTTCTTCTTTGAGATCGTCGAGGAACTGAGGTCCTCATTGTCATTGTCGGATGGGGAGGCGGAGAAAGAAGGAGAAACGGCTGAGAAGATGAGAAGAGTGATGAGAAAGAAGAGGAGAAAAAAGTGGAATAGAGATTTTAGGGATTCTTCTTAGATAGTTACAAAAACAATATTTTTTAATAGAAAAATTAAAGCTGAGTTGTCAATAGGAAGGAAGCTGACGTGTCAACTTATTGTGAGACACAAAGTCTCTTATTATATAATAGATATTTATGAGAATAGTATACACATATGGAGATAATCTCAAATAACGCGGCGTGGGACAAATGTGAATTGAGATTTCGGAGACAAAGACTTTTGTTTTTGACTGGTTGATACATTCTTATTAGCTAAAAGTGTTAAACCAAATTGCTTTTGGACACCTTTAACCATCAAAAAATATAAGCCAGATTAGCAAGCTATATAACCATTTGAATATATCGATAAAGTTGACCTTCTCATGTACATATTTGATCATATCAAAACTGATCTTCTGTGCATATATATAAAAAATAGAATTAATTATGAACTAAGCTAAACATGTCATGTTTATATAACAGTAGAAAAGAAAAATTAGAAACCTGGACGATGATGATCTCTATTAAGTAAAGCATCAATGAGAGTATCTCTCTTTTGAGCCCTATCTTCTTCTCTTAACCTCCTCTCTTCTTCTCTCTCCATCCACATCCTCTCGGCGGCGGCTCTCTCCTCCTCTAACTCGGCCATTCTCCTCCGCCACTCTCTCTCTCTTTTGTCCCTCTCTATCTCCTTCGCCTCCCATGCATCTCTCCACTCCTTGTCCATTTTCACAGTTTGCCTCATAAACTCCTCCAATGTTTCTTTCAATGAACTATCAGCTTTGGTACTACTTGTTATAACGCCTTTTCCTTTTCTCGCGAGTTTTCTTGGATTAGTAGAGGTACTTATTGTAGTAGTCACATCTCTCTCTTTCTTGTGTGTCTCTACTAAAGACAAGAGTTCCTCGTTGATGTCTTGGTTTGGCTCTTCTTGATCTTCTTCATCATCAGATGAAAAGTGATGATGTTTTCGTTTAGAAGAAGTACTTGGTTCTGACCACAACATTCTCTGCATTCTTGCTGCGAAAATAGATTGAATCTCATGGTAAAATGGGAACTGCTGCCTTATTGCTTCTGGCTCAGTACTCTCGCCCGTCTGTAACATCGATACGCAACATGTTAAACAACTAACACCTAATTATAAATGTACATACTTATGTAAACTTGTAACATTGTTAACGTATATATGCAAAACGTCCCTAGTTCTTAGGTAGCCATTAATTTATCTTAACTCGACATCGTGGTTTCGTATAAAACGAGTTCTTCCAGCATAGAGAAAGCCTAAAACATTAACTACATCTATCTAATAATCTTTTTAGCTATAAATTATGTATATATATAGACGATTTCAAATATACATGATATGATGCATGTGATCCGTAAGGGTTCTTCATACAAAGGTTACAATGCACCCATTATAAAACTGTGAAGAGTTCATAATTCATATCATGATGAAACTTCACGAAAAAACTCGTAAAATTATAATATCTAGCCCGTTACCATTAATTAAAACGGTATAGGACACTATCTAAGATCGATACTAGCTCAAACTCATTACTTAATGTATACCTAATATAGTTCACCTATGCATACACCAACCAATCATACATATATACAAGCAATCATAGTTATACGAATTGATATAAAATGTGTATGATTATGATGCATATGCTCGTAATACAACAACATAATGATAGCTATCTTCATTACAAGTGTATATGTGCATATATATTACAAGAGTTGAAGGACATATATAACCTTGTATCTAGTGACGAGGTTCTTCCACTTGCTCTTACACTGATCTGCGCTTCGAACAAAACCCTTGTCGGCCATTTTAGCAGCCACGACTTCCCAAAGAAGCTTATTACGTTTGGTCTCCATAAAAGTCTGGTCAAGCTCTTCTCTTATACGAAGAAGCTCCTTTGTCTCCTCCATGCTCCATTGTGGGATTCTCTCACCTCCTCCTCCGGGATCCTCCGCCGTCGGCGTGCTCTGCTGCTGTTGGATCAATTGGTGAAGCTGATGGTGGTGGTGGAAAGGGTTACGCCGGTCCATTAGTGAGATCCAAGTCTTTAATTTGTGACGTAAAGAAAATACAAAGATCGATGAAGATATTTTTACTTTAAAAAGAAGAAATGTTTCTTTCGGAAATAAGAGAAGACAGATTGGAAGGAGTGCAAGAGATAATTTAATCAATTTATAAGGTGGTGTGAAAAGAAGGTGTGAAATCGACGATTGAAGAAAGCCTACTTTTCTCTCTGATTTATATTCTAGATAAGATTTTATTTTAATATTTGAATATACTAAAAGTTATATAATTCTTTAGTTGAATATAATACCAACACGAATGTCTCTTTTCTTTTAGTGAAACTGACACCTTCTCTGATTATAAAACTATAACTTTAGATTAATTTTTTTTTTTGGGATGATAAAGTTAATTAAGATTTAAACCAGCTATCTAACCTTGTATTGAATTAGAACTTTGTTTCAATTTGCTGACTTATGTGCATGATTCTAGCATGCGAAGAGATTGTCCTAGCTATTTCTTTGTTTCAATTTGTCTATTGACTCAACGGTCTCACAATAACAATAATTGGTAATTAGTAATTCCCCTCCAATATAATATATGCTGCGTTAGTATGTCGTCACGCTTATGAGTTACGTTACTGAGGCACAAACTAAATTTTCTTCTTCATTTTCTTGTCCAACAAACCTCAAAATTTGATTTAACAAAAAAAAAACCCCTCACAATTTGATTTATTAATTCTTGTCCCTTACGGTCGATTGACTCACTAGATTTTCCCTTTTATTAGAATTCTCGTATATTAGAAAAAGAAAAATATCAAATTAAGTAACCTATTGGTTGACAGAAAAATAATCTATTGCATGTTCGTATACGTACTTGAATTATAAATTTTATTCCTATCAATATCCGAAAGTACTTGACCTTTTTTTAATGAAATTATAAAATTTGCTACATGATTGTATTATATAGTTTTAATTCCGCAGCGGGTACAAAAATATAATATGAACGAGAAGTACGAATATAAAATAAGCATTTATGTACTTATCTATGTCAATTTTTTGAAGCCAGTGCATTTCTATGTATAGTTATTAGTATATACAGCTATCGAGTTCCTCGAGTATAATAAGAAAGTTTTTGAAGCCAAGCATATAATTAAGGTACATACATTTTAAAGCCGCGTGAATGCATGTAGTATATAAATAGCAATGAAACAAATATATATAACACTAGTGTGAAACAAACTTGTAATATGACAAGATAGTAGTATTTGTATGTAACGATTTTGTGGGATGTTTTTGTGTACAAGATATTGATTAGCAGGGCTTTGATGATGTGTAAGAAACAGTAAAAATACGCAAAAGAAAAGTAATAAGATGAAGCAAGTGAAGTGGTCCATATATAAAGTACATATGCAATAAGGATAGTTCTTAATTGCAATCAACAATACTATCTCATAAGGCCACCTCTTAATTGCAATCAACAGAACTTTTCAGTCAGCCCAACACTTCCAACTTGGTCTTTTTGATTACAACAATAACAATATCTCATAAGATTTACTTTGTTTTAAAGAGATCATTCCTTCGCTTACTTCAATCCAAAAAGAAGATAATCGATTTTATACGTATGGAAAACACGACAACGTATTGCGATTGGGCCAAATATTTGCCAAAACTAAAATTCTAAACCAAAGCGTTTGCAAATAGTCACTGAACTCCCCTGTCTACTTTCTTTCTTCTATTGTTTTAGTTTTCTACAAACATACCAAACTTTTCTTCCAAAGCATGTTCACCTCAGTGGCTAGGAAACTAGACGGGCACACGCTTACCCCGGTACTTGTCAAAGAACTACACAAAAAAACAAGTCAATCAATCGCATTGCAAAAAAAGAAAAGTTGGCAGAGTATGAAGCAAAGTACTAGTTAAAGTCAGTCAATGAATTTTGGATTAGACAGCTACCGATCTTATATATGGTCGCTGAATGATCCAACCAAGCACAGGTATCTTTTGTGCGAAAACTGCCAAGGTTGGCCAGAAGCCACTGAAATACAAAACACTGTTAGTAACTATCCCACACTCATAAACAAGTAAGTAAGAACAAAAACAAAAACAAAAACGGACCTGAAGAGTACAAAAAAGCCATAGGTCTCCAACATCATTCCCAGAATAGGCCATCCGGTGACAACAAAGAAGAAGCCGATCCCAAAAGATATAGTTCCCTTAGTTGATAACATTTAAAGAAATATGTAAACATCTTGTCTCCCTGAGCCAGAGATACTGACGAGGTTTAGAAAAGGGAAACCAAATAAACCTTATAGTTTTGACGTTTCATGAAAAACTGCATGGTAGACTTAAGGCCAATGGTTAGACTAACCCCAGAGATGAAAAGAATCTGAAAAACCCCACAAAAAAAAAAAAGAGTGTGCTCAATAACATACAGTTCCGAAAACAAAAAAGGCATACACATTTGAGATACTTACATTTCCCATGGCAAGCAATCCCTTATCAAAGACGAAGATAATTCCCAAGAAGGAGAAAAATACGCCAAATCCTGTCAGCCCCAACCCGATTTCTGTTTCAAATCACATAACAAACAATGAAGTATATCCAAGTCAATTGGAATAACTTTGTACACTGTGCTAAGATATATTGAAAATCCANTGTAGAGATCAACAGGTAGACGTACTTTTCCGGTCATTCATTTCGAAGGACATCATTGTTCCAGAAGTCGACTGCTTCAACCTTTCACTGCCACAGGTGAAAATAAGTAGCAACATTAAAAGGCCTAGCACCAATAGTGTTTACAAATGTGCACATGGCTATGCCATGAATCTGATAACACATATATGGCCAATAGAGATCCAAAAATCTCCCCACAGTTTTGGATTCATTTTCTGTGGATTTGACGTCGATTAGGTGTACCACCTCCGAAATCAAATGCATAGTGCGATAATATACGTCTGTAATAAAAAAGAGTGCATACCCAAACCACAGACAGCACACAAGGCGAGAAAAGAGATCCAACGAGACTATAACAGATCTAATCGAACGAATTGTAAATAAAAAATAGGCAATGCATAGATTGAACAGAGGTGAAAAACGATAATTATGACAGAGAAGATCAAGTCAATGGCGGTGTGATGGAAGTTAGAGTAACTTACAGATCTTAGATTGAAAAAGGAAGAAAGCGGAAAAAAACCTAGCACGTAGGCTACTCGAAGGCGATCTAGAGAAACGAGATAAACACATCAAGCAGATTTGAGTAGGATCAGCGGAATCAACCAACAATAGCAGGAAGGGGCAGAAGGAGAGGGAAGAGAAGGTAACCTGCTACTGTGAGGGAAGACAAATGGATCGAGTGAAGGAAAGCAGACTAGCGCGAGAAGCCCAGGTGCAAACAAACCGTAAGGACGATGTATGTATGTAGTGCTTTTTGGAGCATTCTAAATTATGTGTCATTACCATTCATCACGTGACACGTGGTTCTATTTTGCAGTATATTGTAATCATTTCAGAAATTATGAAGAAACAAAACTGTGTCATGCACCACAAAATCATCAATTTTTTTTTAGGTTGGGGGGAAATTATTGTAATATACAGGAAATATGATCCGCCAGTATTACCGGCCGTATCTAATACAATCTATGTAATACTTAAAGATGCAAACACAACACTTAAACACAAGAAAAGAGGAAGGGTCAATGATATATGCACGGTGTACAAACAAGTACAGCCAAACTTGTGTTTATAAACCTCTATACAAATACCGTAACGCAAGAGACACAAAAACGGCACTCTCTGAGACATTTGATTTGTTAGACGTTGAAGATCTTCTTTACCTTCCTGATCTTCCTACGGCACACCGGGCAAAATCCCGTTGTTTCAGCTATCCTGCGTGCGTATATTACATCCATCAATCATCAATGCTATTTTTATACTCTTCCAAACTAAACTAAATGATCTGCACACCCCTATGCCAGCTAAAAAGTATCAAAATGGGGTTATTTATTTACCGTGTCCCGCACTGGAAACAAGCAACACAGTGCCCACAAGAGAGGAAGAAACAGTCTCTAGGCGCATCAAAGCAAATCGCACACAGAAATCTTGTACTACTGTACGCTTCACCATGTGCACCTTCCAATTCCTCTGTACTTGTCAAGATAGAGCTGTAGGATGAGCACCAGCTCGAGTTATCATCATCTTTCCCTGGAATAAGAGGAGCTACGTCATCATTTTCATCAATGGTTTCCTCTTCTTCTGAGACTGCTTGTCTTTTGTTGAAGAGACTAGAGACTACCAACAAGAGTGCTGTCACTACACCTATAATAATTAGCCAAGCGGAAGAGAACAACTTTATGAAAATTTTCAACAAACAATATAGGTTTATATGACTCATCCAATAGAAAGAAAAAAAATATATATATATTACCCATGCAAACTATGTATGCAATCCACCTTGGCTCGTACGACAGTTTTGTGCAGAACTCATTTTTAGAATTGTTCTAAAAACAAGAAGAAAATAGGATTCAGAATGGTTTGTTAGTAGCATCTTGCATTGATCTACAAATCCTTTGCAAGCAAGAGTGAAATAACCACACAAGAAATGAGTCACGTACCAGTTTTGGACCTGGTGAGGTTAGTACAGCAGCATTACTTCCAAATAATGGAATACTTAATATGCACTTTTCGTTAGGGAAAGTGCAATTGTAATAAGCACTTGTCGTATCATACAATACCGCCTCCACTTGAATGTCAATTGTAGCCTGAACAACATAGATATGGAATGAGAGTGATGTATAATTAAACATTAAGAGAGCTACTTGGGATCAGAAATGGGCAATATTTTGCAGTAAACTACTAGTAACCGAGGTTCCTATACGAGAAAATATACCCTAGAAATATAACTTTCAGTTTATATCACCATAAGCTGCTTTATCTCTTACCTTTACTTCATTCAAGTAAACGTTCCCTACTGCAATGTAATAACTCGACGACTTAGTTATGTCCTGCTCAACGTAACCACTATCTGTCCAAAACAATATAAGTAAGAGTGTAACTGAACTCATGAATGTTCAGAACAAAACCCTTGGTCACTTACCAGAGACTATATGCCATGATAATGTAGTGTCTGGACGTGTAGGGTCTTGTACCCACTCAGAGAGCCCATCCACACCTTCATTTATAAATGCATAAAAAGCTGAATCACAACACAACTATTCTTTCTAAACAGCCAATAACATTCCCAAATATAACGAAAATTTTCATTATCAAATCAGGTGAAGGATCAAACTGTAGTAGCCCATACACCAGCAGGTAGCAGGTAGGTGTGTATTATTTCAGTGTATGAGCCTTATCGGAAGTAGAAAAAAAAAACTACTAGATGATGAATAAATCTTGCTAGAGGCAAATTGGTCAAAAAAGAATTCTGCAATACACTACATCATATGGTTACAAAAACAGAATAAAACAATCATGGTGACGAATCCAGTAGTATTTGTCTCAGTGGATCCCAAAAATCACCAAAGTCCATACTTCACCATTATACTCTTGTAATGATAATTTAAGTAAGCCTTCAAAAAACTTAGGTGCATCTATTAAACTTAAGGAGGTAGTAATCCACAAGAGAAAAAGAAGGGATCCCTTTGTTAAGTACCTTGCGCTACCACAAGATATAGGGAGGAACCCACAGATTCAACATCATATGAAACTTTTAAGCGTGACCCCTTGTTCAAGTACTGTATCCAATACTGAAAAACAAATAATAGAACAAAAAGGCATCGTTTCGTAACCATGTCTAGATATAAAGGGCACTGAAAGAACTTACCTTGTAAGAATCATTTGGCACGGTTAAATAGTGAATTTCAGACCAATTGGCCAGAACATCCAGCTGTGGGGATTGGTTCAATCCATACAACATCAAACCGGAATCTTTATTCCCTAATTCTTCCACCTTGACGAAGGTTGAAACAAGATACAAGTAAATTAAAGAAAATTGTGGACTTTAGACCTAGAAAGTAGAGAACATACAATCACACTTTGAACGAAAACTGAAGTTGGCTTGATAAGGAACGATGAGTTTGGTCCCAACCATACGTTTGTTGTCCCATAAAGCCCCAGAATCAATGTCATCGACACTGGCAAGATCAAAGATTAGAAACATTTAAACAAGGGAAATGCAGCATAAATGAGAAAAAAATCTACTGTAAATCGGTTCTCACCGAAGACGCAGAAGGTAGCAACGACGACAACGCAAGACCAAGGGTCTTCCGAATTCGAAGTATTAGTCCTCGAGTTCTCCGTTGCAACAATGCTCCCGTGGCGGTAATCGTACTCGGAACGATTCCATGGAGGTCGATCATGATGATCAAAACCGTTATCGCGCCCGTGCTCGAAACGGATAAACCCGGTTTCTTCACGGGTCACAGGCGGAGAAGAAGAAGAGGAGGGGAGAGAATCCGGTAGCGACATCTGGAAATTGATTAGAGGTACGAAGAGATCGAATAGAAGAAGATAAAACCCTAACCGCAGGTAAGGGGTTAATCTGGAGGACTAATGGATGACAGAGATTTGAACTACGGGTCGGCTTCTTCTCTTTCTTCATCGTCACGTTGAATGGTGGATTGACAAAATTAGAGAGAGAAAGAATTGGCTTTGAAAAGGTAAAACAATTGTTTCTCTCTCTTCTTCTCTCTTGTCTCCTCCTCAAAGCTAATTCAACCAATCAGTAATTGGTATTGACGGTATGGTTTAGTAATATATCCCTTGTACCGGTATGATGGTTTTTGTGGAGAAAACGCTTAGAGAGTCAGAAGGTTTAGTGGTATGAAAAAAACTGTTTCGCTTCAATTATTCGTGTTCCATGGACATCGCTCTCTTCTCGCCGTCGTCCCTCTTCGCCGCAGACAGTGACTCCTCCGGTTGGTTACATGTCTCCTCTTTCAATTTCTGTTTTGATCGAAGTAAGTCCACACCTAGCCATGTAACTGTAATTTTTTCTCAGATGGAGAGACGACGGATACGAGCCAGAGCTTCGTTGAGAGGAATCACCAGTTCCCTGGAACCGTAATTTCTTCGCTCCCTGATTTAGTTTATGTTCTCCCTTGAAGAGCACAACCTTAGCTTTTTGATTTTATAGAGTTTTGAGTTGATATAGTCCTTTAGATCTTAGGTTGTTAAGAACTGTGTATTGAAGAATAGTTGGGTAAATTATATTCCTGAAGTTCAAGTTGCATTGGTGATGTTTGTTGAACTGTGATTGTTTCTGGGTACAATACTTGGGCTGATTGTGATTTGTTTTTTTGGCTTACATCTTGAAACAGGAATTGCATATCCGGGAATTTGGTTTCCACCAGCTGAATGCAAACTTGCTCTGGCCAGGTACATTTGCCTTTGCTGATTGGTTAGTGCAGCATCAACACTTGATCATAAGGAGGCGCTGTCTCGAATTAGGAAGGTACTTCCTTCGCTTATTAACCTCCATTTTTATGTATTCTCCATGATTTTTTCTACTAGTCATGTTCTTTGGAAACCAAAGCTGGTTGATTTGTGTCTTAGTAGTCCCAACTGCTTATGATGGTCTTGAATTCAAATGGGCAGTGGCACGGGTGCTCTAGCTATTTTTCTTAAGCAAAAGTTCAATCTCGACATAACTACTTCAGATTATGATGATCAGGAGATTGAGGGCAATATTGCTCACAACTGTATAGCAAACAAGATAATCCCTTCTTTGCTGCATGTCAAGCGTGAGTTTTCTTGTCGCTCATATTGATTCTCATTCTTAAGCTTGTACATTTTACATACTCTTGTGTTTTGGACAGATACATGGGGAGATGAATTTCCTATCTCTAATCCAGATTGGGATTTGATCATAGCCAGTGACATCCTTCTATGTATATACTCTTTTCTTTCTCATTCTGAAAACTATACATATACATGATGTCCTTTGGTTAACAGATGTGAAACAGTACCCAAACTTGATAAAGTCTCTGACTTTTCTTCTGAAAACCTACAAACCAAAAGACACAAATGCCGTTAATCCAACAGAGTGCAATCAAAACGGTCAGTATCGTTTTCAGAACTCCTGTGTTTTTTGTCATTACTACTCACCTTAATAATTCCCTTTCACAAGTAGGGCCAGACACAGAACTGCCTCGGCCGGTGTTCTTGATGAGCTGGAGACGAAGAATCGGAAAAGAAGATGAGTCTTTATTCTTTAATGGTTGCGAAGAAGCTGGTCTTGAGGTGAAGCATCTCGGCAACCGAGTTTATTGCATCAAGCTTAGAGAAACCAACCTCTGAAAAAACTGCTTCTCAAGCGTCATAAAAGAGACTTGTTGACACTTGACACATTGCTAAATAATTCAATTTGATTTTGCTGAGTTTGTACAATTTCCGTTTCATTATAATCAAATTTTCTCGGAGAAGACGGCCCAACTGGGCCCATTAAAAATACTGACCATAAATGACACGAGACAACAATTTGTGGATTGATTTAGCTGAGTGAGAAGTTGCCTAATTGGTTATGTTCTCTACTTTGCGAACTCCGTTGCCTCTTCACGTTCCCGGAGCTCCAACAAAGGCGTCCTGCAAGCCGAAACGACGCCGTTTGCGGTGTTGTGCTGAACCTCGTAAAGGAGAAGATGGGAGGTAACGGATTGTCTTTTATGGTTTACCTTGTTTTTGTTTTTTGATGGTCAATGAGCGGATGATAATATGCTTCTTTAGTGTTTCGATTGTGGTGGAGAGATACGGAAATGGCTCTTCGAAAAGGTCCGCTTCAGGTTTATCATTTTATCTTAATTGCCCATCCCATGCTGAGGCTGAGGATCCTTATCTTTTTACACTTGACGTTTTTGTGCAGATATTTTCTTCGTGATGATGATGTCTCGCCTTTACAAGGATTTTTCCAGGAGCCTCAAACTAAGCCTGATTTCAAATCTCTGGCCCCAAATTCCTCTGAAACCAACACGTTTTGGCTTCCAGTTGTTGTCAAGGACTTTGTTTTTCCTACCGGCTTTCCTGGTACTTGCCATTTTCAGAATGCTAAGCTCGTAGATATAATTATGATTCACTGAGTTCATCACATGGCAGGGTCTGTATCAGATGATTACTTAGACTACATGCTGTGGCAGTTCCCTACCAACATTACTGGATGGATGTGTAATGTATTAGTCACGTCAAGCCTTCTCAAGGCATGTCTTTATTTTGTTGCCTCGTCTTATCCTTGGTACAAACTGGCACTGCTAAGCTCTTTTTACGTTGCCAATTTTTTTATACTTCTTTAGTTTCTTATTGCAATGATGCAGGCGGTTGGCGTTGGCTCTTTCTCAGGAACTTCTGCTGCTGCTTCTGCTGCAGCCATCAGGTTTACTTTTGGCCAACTGCAGACTTAGTGTCTTTGCTGCCTACAACTTCTTGGCTCTTATAACTGATGTGTTGTTTCTTCAGATGGGTTTCCAAGGATGGAATTGGAGCTCTTGGTCGTCTTCTTATTGGTAGGGATACCAGGGAAAGATTAATAAATGTTCATGGAGTTATCTACAAACTTCTACAGTGAGAAGGGTATGTTTTCCAGGTGGACGTTTTGGTAGTGTTTTTGACGATGATCCTAAGCAATGGCGCATGTATGCAGATTTTATTGGCAGTGCTGGAAGGTTTGTGATACAGTAGTTTAATTATTGGTTAGCTATATTTGGTTAAACAATCTTTAGCATCAAGTGCGTTTTTTTGTTTCACAGCTTCTTTGATTTGGCTACACAACTATATCCAACTCAGTTCCTACTCTTGGCATCCACGGGAAATCTTGCCAAGGTATTTCCTGCCTGCTGCAAATCCTTGATTCATATAAGCTTTGAATGAGAGTGTACATACTAAAATTTCAATATGAAATAGGCTGTTGCTAGAGGATTGAGAGACCCTTCATTCAGGGTGATTCAGAATCATTTTGCCATCTCAGGAAATCTCGGAGAGGTAGCAGCCAAGGTACGCTAGTCATGTATGTATAATCAAATCCCAAGTAAGAGCTTGGAGTAGCTATGTGTTCACTCTGTTAGCAGTCTCTCTAATTTTTGTTCAACGTATCAGGAAGAAGTGTGGGAAGTTGCTGCTCAGCTAATTGGTCTTGGTCTCGGCATTCTGATAATTGTATTCTACTTGTTTCTTGGGTCGTCTTTTTATTTTAGAAGTCTCCATTAGATCTCGGTTTCTTGGTTTAATGTTGAGCGGTTGTATACTATAACCTTGATGCAGGACACGCCGGGCCTTGTAAAGTCATTTCCCTTTGTGTCACTTACATGGTCAAGCATAAGGCTTGTTCATCTTTGGCTACGGTACCAGTCGCTTGCAGTCCTACAATTTAACACTGTAAGAGTTTTGAAATGGATTTTCCTAACATAGAAACTCAGATAAATAAAAAGTGCTATGATTTGAAATATTGCCAGGTAAATCTCAAGCGTGCTCGTATCCTAATAGAATCTCATGTTGTGCTCTCTGTTGTACCAGGTATGAATGTTTCTCCCGTTTTCAAGCTTATTATTCTACCTCCATGTAAGAGCCATCTTTTCTCTCTTTATAGGATATGTTGAGTGCAACAAGCGAGAGAATATATTGGTTTGGCAGAGATTCATGAAGCCTAGGATCATATTTGGTGTGTCTCTTGAGGAAGTATCTGGGCTGGAGAGATCTGTTTCGAAGGTAATATTTTCCTTTCATTTTAACTGCATCCATATACTCTAGAAAGAATCTTCCATTTGCAAGGTATCTTATTTATTTCAGGTAAAAGCGCTCCTTAAGATGTACACAGAGGAGAAATACATTCTTACATTGAATAAGTTGAACAAGGATACAGAGTTTATTGTATCCTTCAAGGTATGTGTGTGGCCCTCTCATTATCCCCTAAACCAAGCGCCACAATTGCATTCGATAATGATTGCTTCTTGTTCTTGCACTGAGAAAAGAACTCAGAAAACGCTTCTCTTTTGTCTGTCTTTCAAGTAACCTTATAAAGATTTGGGCATTAGTTGTGTCTTGAGACCCATTCATGGGTAAGTAACTTAACTTAGGACAGGACTTGGATAGATCATAGATTTGATTTATCATTTGAATAATAAGCTAATTGAGAAACTAATCAGATAGGTGGTTGGTTTTTTTCCTTTTATGTAATTAACGGTTAAACTAAAAATGCAGGTGAATGCCACAAGCAGAGACGTGTTGAGATGTCTTTGGCAAGCATATTGGATATACGAGAACATGGAACATAGCTTTAAAGACAAGGATAGTGTGCTGAAGCAAAGCTTGTCGGAGGTTGACAACAAGTTTGATGATTTCTTGTTCAAGTTGGATACTGCTGGATGGATTCTACGTGAATCTAACTTGAAGATTCCCAGCGATATCCTCATCGACCATGAATCTATCCCGCTCTAATATTCTTGGACAAACACTGAGGTAAAATAACCAAGCCCTGTCAATTTGAATATTTGAGTTAACTTATATCAAATGAATGAATCTATAGGTTATTTAAAGAATATCAAAAGTTTGGTACAGCTAATAGTTATGACTAATGATATATCAGGAATTCTATGGCAACTTGTAATGTGTGACATGATCCATATAAACTAAGAGGAAAAAGTTAGTGTGGATAATGAGACAAATAGTTTGAGTCCAATAATAGAGAATGACAGTGATTATGGCTGCTTTGTTTGTACTTGAATCGTCACTACGATTTTGGTGCTTGCGTTTTATTTAGAATCTAGTGTTAACCTTTCTGAATTAAATTTTTTAAAAACCAGGAAAGGATAACACTTTTTAAGTATTATGAGATTAAATTATGAGTTTGTCAGCTAGTATTGTTTATAATTTCAAAATGTACAAAATAATTGTAGGCAAATTGTAATATTTTAAAGTCGAGTTATCTTCTAATTTATGGATTATGGAGGGATTCAATTTGTAGTATGAGGAGCCACTAAACTACCACAAAAGTCTTTAAGTTAATTTATTGCTATTCTGCGAGAATAAACAAATTAATTTGCTTGGTGCTTTTATTAACGATAACCAATCATACCCTATTTGATTGTTTTCCTTTATCCATATTCACTCGTATCTTTTGGAGTATATGATAAAAAGAAAGCACACGTAGGTCACATACGTATCCTAAAACCCAAATAAATTAGCAAATACTCCATAAATGGATGCAGAATTAAATATCTCACAACTTCTGGTAATGTGTACTGTAGGGTCCACCAAAAGGAAACGGAGACACGAAAATGCTTATGTATGGCGCCACGTGACGTGGTCTCCACAGAAGTCCGAACAGATGTCGGTCATGTAAGTCTCGCGAGCAACCACGTTGAATATTCCAGTCACCGCCGCATAGAACAGTGGCACACGTCCTTTCAGTCTGTCACCCGCTTGTCACTCACTATTTTCCCACTGAGGGGCTTTGTCGTAATTTGGATACTCTCCCACGATATTTTTAGTGATATTTGTTGATGTTCCCGTTCCTTGTAGAACAAAATAAAGAAAGGCTTTAGACGCTCCTCCTTTTGTATATATGATTTAACGTGTGCTCTACGCGAATTTGGCAACTTTCTCTTTCTCTCTCTCTCCGCCTGTCGCTGCCTCGATTGAGCTTTGCTTATCTTCCATGGAATTGGCTGAAAGAATTTACTCGGATTGTTAGGGTTTATAGGCTTGTTGTGTTGTGTCGGTGTTGATCTCGGATTAAGGTTTTAGAGATTTAATTGGCTCTCGCACTGAGTGAAGCTTAGCTGGTATACGTTGCGTCGGAGTGAAGGGAAAAAAAAATGCGAAAATCGTTCAAGGATTCATTAAAGGCACTTGAAGCTGATATTCACTTCGCCAACACCCTGTATGTAATTCTTTCTATCTTTGTGCTTGATCGCTCCCGATATCATATGTTGAATTTAGTTACTACCTGTAAATGGATTTTGAGTTGGGATACTTGTGAATCTGAATCTCTGTTGACTGATGGGTTTGAATTGAAGACTTTGCGTTTACGCGAGACCTGAATTGATACCTTTGCGAGTCTCAGACGTAATCTATTATCTATCTCTCAGGGCTTTTTGTGGTCAATTGTTTTTCCTTGGTTTGCGCAACATGTCCATATGTTGTTTTAAAAGTAATCTATTATCTATCTCTCAGGGCATCTGAGTATCGAGAGGAGTATGATGGTGGGTGCGTGCAGATGAGATTATCTTACAGTCCTGCGGCTCATCTCTTTATGTTCCTCCTTCAGTGGACAGATTGCCATTTCGTAGGCGCTTTGGGATTGCTTAGGGTCCTTATTTATAAGGTTGACTTAGCTCCTGAATATCTCTACTTGTATCTCTACTTGTAATGTAATGCTCTGTTTTTTGTGTTATAGGCATATGTTGATGGGAAGACTACCATGATGCTGCATGAACGTAAAGCCACTATCAAAGAATTCTATGGTACTGTATTCACAATTCCAAGATTTAAGACTTTTAACTTAGCTTAACACTTGGTGTCTCTTAATCTATAACAGATTCCAATCTGTTTTTCCTAGACTAACAATAATGGATGATAATGGGCAGATGTGTTATTTCCTTCTGTTTTACAACTTCACGGAGGGATAAACGATGTAGAAGACAGGAAACAAAGGGAAATATGCAACAAACGTTACCACACAACAGAGAAAGGAAAGATGTCAGAGATCGATTTAGAGAGGGAAGAAGAGTGTGGAATTTGCTTGGAGATTCGAAATAAAGTTGTTCTTCCTACTTGCAATCACTCCATGTGTCTAAATTGTTACAGGAACTGGTATGACCTCTCTCTTTTTCACTCAGTCTATGTTTATTTGTCTCGTTTTAAAGATAGAGAAATGGTTTTGGTTTGTTTGGAATATATAGGCGTGCACGGTCACAGTCGTGCCCATTCTGTAGAGGGAGCTTGAAAAGAGTGAATTCTGGTGATCTATGGATCTATACTTCGAGCAAAGAGATTGAGGATCTACCGGAGATTTACAAGGAGAATATGAAGAGGTTGTTAATATACATTGACAAGTTGCCTCTCGTTACTTCCGACTCCA
This sequence comes from Iberis amara, assembly GCA_900406375.1. Lineage (NCBI taxonomy): Eukaryota > Viridiplantae > Streptophyta > Magnoliopsida > Brassicales > Brassicaceae > Iberis > Iberis amara. The sequence goes on along the minus strand of OVAV01000210.1, from coordinate 5,321 downwards.
CTCTTGTTCCCTATCCTCCTTGAACCATTCTTTATCTCCTTTGTATATAAAAAAGTTATGTTTCAGCTTCATTCTAGTTAGTTTTTCAGTACACTCAAATGATTTGCATTTGTATATATATAGCAACTTTGGTTGCTAACATGAGATTTGGATTTCGACTTAAATCACATTGTTGGTTCATCTTCGTTAAGGATAATACAGTTACGCATTTCATGGTCTAGTTTAAGAAACAACAGTAGTCCAAGTCGGAGACGTGATTGAATAATAAGAAGCCCAATGGGCCGAATATACATTCGAAAAACTGTTTCTCGATTTCATAGTTTTGCATTAGAAGAAACCGGAGGAGACAACCTCAGGGATTGCGAATGAAGAAGAATTTGGGCGTCTTCAGAAAAAAAGAGAGCATAAAACTTGGCGTCTGATGATTAAAGATCGTGAGGAGCACATTTGTAATTGGTAAACAGTTTTATAATTTCTAAAACATTTCAAATATCATTGTAATGTGTTAGGGATTTGAAGATTAGTGATGGGGATAGCAAACTTGGTGAGTGTTACTTAGCATCTCAACTGAACTATTGAGTGTCTGCATCCTACACGCTTCTGGCAGCTGGTTGCTTCCATAAGCATAAGCATAAGCATTGCATACATACATGATAAAGTTGTGGTAGTTCTGTTCAGTGTTGATCAGTTAATAGTTTGTTTATCATTTGATCAGATTCATATATTAGGAGTTAGGACTAACCTCTTGGAGTGGCTGGTTGTTGACAACCACCCATGGCACAAATTGGTGTGGTGGATTAAGGTCAGAGGTTTCTTCACCATACCTCTGTTCAAGCTGCACATGATTATATGTGTATCTCACTGTTTTGGTTTGATGAGTAATTTCAAGTCATGTGAGGTAGGGATTTACCTGGTTTCCGTAACCGTTAAAGTAACAATCAAGCGCTGGTCTGCTCATTTCTAAACAATCAGCCCATTTATCAAGTTTGTTATCCAAGACCAACCTTTCTGTACAGTAGATGTATCCAAAATGCTTCATCTGCAGAGCACAATACATATAAACTAGTATTGGATATTCTTCTACTGTTATAACTCTTGTTTTTTCTTACCACATCAGGGTATGCGTTTATTGCACACGCATGAATTGCGTTGAGAGCACACTCAGCTTCTCCATGCTGAAAGTGAAAACAAAGCATAAGTCAAATGCATGTAGACTAGAGACGAGGCAAGAAGAGTCTCAAGACCTGGCAGAGAATGGTGCCGTCTGGTCTGATAACAGCGTTGCCCCATGGAACCAGCTGGAGATCAATGGCTGATACTAGGCCGTTTTGGAAGATAATTGGCAAATGGTTAACGATGAAATCTGCACAATAGGGGCATAGAGCTTCGTAGTATATACTAAGTGTAACTTTCTGGCTTGAAGACAATGATAGAAAGCAGGAGAAGAAGAAGACTGTAAAACCAAGGAGCCTTTGATATGATGCCATAGATGAAGAATAGGAAGATTGCAGAGAATTGCTTTATTCTTTGGTAGCATTCAATAAAGAAGCAAAGTAAAAAAGCTGTCTGAAAGATTCGTTGAAACAGTTGTTGTGGTGCTGCTGTTTGGTTTGATAACAAAACGGCACGTAGTTGTTTTGTTAAAACGGCGTGATGTTTCAGTTGCTGTTTCTGAAGACATCAATCAACAATGAGAGCACTGTTGATTATGCAGCTTTAGAACTAAGCATTAGCCTTTTTTTCTTGAGTATACCAAAAAAAGAAGATTATTAAAGAGGCAACAAATATGTTTAGAAAACTGGTTTGTACGCACTACCTCCATAGGGAATTTATTTATTAGATATATATAATATAATACACCCAAAACATCTAAAAGAAAGAGAGGGATGAGATCTATTATATATCAGCAGCAATCGGCGGCTTTTTAGCTGCTGGATCCATCCATCATTGGAGATGTCGCAGAAATGGAGTAGAAAGAAGATTCGGCTTAGTCTTCTCTTCATGATACTTGCCACCCTTGTGATTCTATTCAACGTCCGTACCATTCAGCGAATCAACCACCAAAATCTCATTCAAGCTTCCCACCACAACTTCGTCAAGCCTAATCTTCCTCTCCGACCTCCTCCTGGTACTCTTCCGCTTTCTCAAATTTATGATTGGATCTTTTCTTTCTTCTATTTATCTCGATTGCGCGATTCTGTTCTCTCAGAGGTTTTGGATAGATTCAGCAGATGCAACTTGACCAAGGACTACAATGGAAAGAAAATCGGATGGGTTGACCATGGTCATGACCAAGTAGTTGCAGCAGAGGAAGACAAATGTGATGTCTTCTCCGGGAAATGGGTCTTTGATAATATATCATACCCATTACACAAGGAATCTGACTGTCCCTATATGTCTGACCAGTTGGCTTGTCAGAAGCATGGAAGGTCCGATTTGGAATATCAACATTGGAGATGGCAACCTCATGCCTGCAACTTGAACAGGTTGGTTATCTCACTCTTGACTCTTCTTCTTGTTTAGATTTTGTGTTGATTGACATTTACATTTACATATGATGTTTGGTAGATGGAATGTGAGAGAGATGTGGGAGAAGCTGAGAGGAAAGAAACTGATGTTTGTTGGAGACTCACTAAACAGAGGCCAATGGATATCAATGGTTTGCCTATTACAGTCTGTAATCCCACCTGACAAGCAGTCTATGTCTCCCAACGCAGCCCTCACCATTTTCAGGGCTCAGGACTACAATGCCACTGTCGAATTTCTCTGGGCTCCATTGCTTGTTGAATCAAATTCTGATGACCCGGTTAACCACAGATTGGATGAGCGGATTATCCGGCCTGATTCAGTTCTCAAACATGCATCAGTGTGGCAACATGCTGATATCTTAATCTTCAACACATACTTATGGTGGAGGCAAGGTCCTGTCAAGCTCCAGTAAGTCTATATTTATGACAAATTTTCTTAGACCTAACAAATTGGTAAATTTAAAAATGTTTGCATTTGATTAAAAAGATGGAGCAGTGAAGAAAAAGGGACATGCGAGGAGGTGGAAGGGGCGGAGGGAATGGAGATGGCTATGAATACTTGGGCTCATTGGATTGCTAACAATGTTGATCCCAACACAAAGCGTGTTTTCTTTGTTACAATGTCTCCTACACATCAATGGAGCCGAGAATGGAACCCGGAAAGCCATGGAAACTGCTACGGGGAGAACCAACCCATTGAGGAACTGACTTATTGGGGAAGTGGTTCGGACGTCCCGACAATGAGAATGGTGAAAAGAGTTTTGGATAGATTGGGACCAAAGGTATCAGTCGTCAACATCACTCAGTTGTCTGATTATCGTAAAGATGGTCATCCGTCGGTCTACCGGAAATTTTGGGAACCGCTAAACCAAGACCGGTTGAGTAAACCGGAGTCTTATTCGGATTGTATTCATTGGTGTGTACCGGGAGTTCCTGATGTCTGGAATCAATTCCTTTTCCATTTTTTGTGAAACCATTTTCTTTTTATTCATAGATGGGCTTATCCAATGAAGCCCAATATCATCGTTAAACATATATACAAAAAATGAATAAAATATTTCGACAAGGCGGGAAAGTCAAAACAAAGATTTTGGTCCGATGTTACACGGTGGAAGGCGCTTGTGGGACACCGATTAATGAGAGGACTCCGACGGCAGCGGGATCTTGTTCGTCGAGGAAGAGATCATCGGGCGATCTGAAGACTCCATGGATGCAGACCGTTGCTACTCCGATCATGAGAGCTGAAATTAGTACAGATCCGACGCTGGTGAAGAAGATCACGGCGATCGTGAAGAGGATCAGGCCGCCGAGAGTTTCAGAGTCGGAGAAAGATCGACCGAAGAGGATAACTGGACGATCGGAAGGACGGGAGAGATAGAGGAAAAACCAAGAAGCAGCAAGGCAAAGGAGGAAGATGAGAGAGAAGGGATGGGCAACAAGAGAGAAACAGAGGATGAGGGAGATGACGCAGACGTAATTCACCCTGAAATAAGATAAATTCTTCAGGAATCGCGATGCCGCCTGGGAAAGAGAGTCAGGCTTGTTGAAAGCGGATCGATCAAGAAGCTCTGACCAAGGACGGCTACGAGATAGACCGTCACGGACAGTTTTGGTCACGCTGTTGAAAAAGGAAAGGACCGGTGGAGGCTCCGTCGACACCATTTTAAGAAGAGAGATGAAGACGTCTCCCTGCCTCGTGTATTTATAGCTTTACATTTTACGCGTTTTCACAACTTTGAATTCTGTTGTGAAATACTGTCAACTTTGATTCTTTATAAAAATAACATACGGTCGATTTGACCATTTTAATTCATATTATATATGATATGTACTAAAATCTTGAAATCCACTAGGAAATATATAAACTTCATAATCATAACCATTGCTTGCACTAATAATAAGCATAAGCTTGCAACGATAAATGTTATTTCTTAATGCAAACTTCATCAATGTTTCACAATAATCCAAGTTTACTTCATCAATAGATGCTTAAATACTAATTCAGAAATTGCATTATTCTCTCACCTCCCACGGAACTAGAGCGTTGCCCCATTCCAACCAAAGAATGATCCCTGCAATGACAAAAGAAATGTTGATTTGATACATCAAGTTTGGTTATGGGCATAAACAATCCAGATGATGATGATGATATTGACCCCCTCTACTCTCAATTAACTCAAAACAAACAAATTAGTGTGGGTCTGCAACTAATCTAATCGTTTAGAGGGGTCTGTCTTATGATTAACTTACACCAAAAGATGTTATTTTTGTTCCCTATTCATGACCTAGTAGTGCTGGTGTAAAGCGTGTAAACACTGTGCATATTCTTGACTTTGATGGGCCTAGAAGGACAACCAAGAATGAAAATCATCGAATTTGATTATGTTGACATGTTATGAGAGAATGGATAAGCTTGCTTGCCTTGGTGTCATAAAACTTGAGGAAGAATCGAGATTTGGGCACTGAAAGCTTAGTCTCAAGAATGGCAGAAACCGCAGCGCTTAGTTTCTTGTTGACATCAGGATTAAGGCCACCAATTGAGACTAATTCACCATAAGCAGCAGGGTCCTCGGTCCCACCAAACGCCATAGGCACTGAGCCTTTCAACACAATCATTACATACTGCATATTACGATGAACAAGGCAATCAGAAAATGACACTAGAGGAGGGCATAAAAGCCAATAAATACAAAGGACCAACCAAAATTACGATTCAATAGCATGTTTATCCATAACATTAACATAGCATTAGCAGTAGGGATGTTAAATGGTTTGAAATTACCCAACCCAACC
>OVAV01000209.1:0-21933 GCA_900406375.1 Iberis amara | reverse complement strand
GCTAAATGATATGTAAAAATTATGAATTTTAAGTGTTATCAAGAGTCCACCGTCAGCTGTCCGAACTTCACTCCGTGCGCTGCGACTCCTGGACTCGCCGGTGAGCCTAGCAGCGGCGAGCTCGCCCGCAAATCCTTCTCTCAAGGCTTTTAAAAGCTTTCGTTTCTCTCCTCTTTAGATTCACGCGGTTGCAGAAGACTAGTAGCAGTCAAGCGGCAAAACTTTCAGACTTGATTTGCTCCACAACGACTTGGCAAGGAGGACGACGTGGCTCTGACATGAAGATCCTCAAGGCGGAGTTGATTATTTTCAAAGAAATCTTCTTCGTTGGAATAATCTGCATGTCGGAGTCAGTTACGGCAGTCGTGCTATTCTCTTCCTCCTCGCCTTCTAGTTCACGTGTGAGTGACAGTGACGGTCTTGTGTCACCGTCATTTTGGGCCGTTCTCGGCGGGTCACCAGCTTCCGGTGAGATATGCAAATGTCGCTGGCAGCACAAGTGGAAGGGTTCTCCTTTTTCTTAGTTTTTTAGGGTTTTTTTTTTGTTTGGATCCGAGGCCATTGTAGGCTTTAAGAAATATTTACCTAGAGTTTTTTTGGGATTAAATGTCAACTTTTATTTACATAAAGACAAGAAAAATTCGTCTGGACCTATATCTGGTGTATATAAATAAGTTTTCAATAGAAAATGACAAATATGTGAAAAATATAACAAGTGCAACGGTTTCAAACTTTTTTTTATATTAAATTCTGGTATTTGTTATGAAAAATTGCTTTTGACAAAAAAATAATCTTGACTTTCAGTTTACTATTTTCTAATTTATATGTTTTGAAAGAAAGAAAACATGTGCTAAAAAGAGAGAGAAACTTTCTATTCTCTTTTTCTCCGCACCATTATTGCTTTTAGTTTTTATTATAATGTCAATATTTTATAATTTTTTTTATTTTTGACTGAAATTACACAGAAAACTAGTAGCGGAAAAAAAAAACTACGATAATAGCGAAATACAAATGCAAAACACAACAAATGACGAGACGAAAAAACAGAACATCAACCAACCGAGCAATTCACTGAGACGAGGAGATCGAGAAGCCAAAGACTCATAAGCAAAACTCGAGAAGCATATATCCAAGTTTACACGAGTGACCTTTCAACACCTACAGCTTCTTAGAGGCCACTAGAAACGAACCTACAAACTAAGATAATGACAACAAACAACCACGGAAGGGAAACCAACAGATGCTTCCGGGACAAAGAAAACTGAGCTAACAGACGCCGGTAGCTGGGAAAAAGGAACCATGGAAAGCTCGGCATAGCTCCAATCTAGCCATAACTCGAGTAGAACGAGTAGCTACTCCCATTCCACCTCTCGATTGACCCCACCCTCCGTCAGAGCACAAACCGTAGAAGAAGATGACACCGCTAACAACAAACGAAGACCCAAAGCAGAACTCAATCTGCAACTGAACCGAAAAACCCTCACAAGTCGACTGAAGCTCTTATCTAGGACTAGGAACAAGCAAAAAAACCAAGGAGATGAGTCCAAAGTACAACGGTGCCACGGAAGCCCTCACACGCAAGAGCTCCACTCGTGCTTCTGCCCACAACGCCCATGCACGACCTAGAAACCTCACCCTATGCCGAGAAAGACAGAGGAAGAGACAACTGGTAATTGGTCACCGAGAAGCCTAGGAAGCTAGGAAAAGAAACGCCGACCCATGACCAAGACACTCCCGAGTCGTAGATGCAACCATGGAGAAGCATAACCACCCCTAGAACTATCTTCAAGGAAATATAGATGCTTAGCCACTACAATTCCTCCACCAGACAACAACAACTAAGGTGGAAACCACCCAGACGAGGCCACCGCAAGAGAAGGGAACCACCTGCCAAACCTACTTCAAGAATCCAGAACTGCAAAACCTTCATCGAAAAGCCCATGTCTTTAGAAGACTCAACCAACAAAGGAGAAGAAAAGTGGAGACATGCAGGAGGAGGGAGGCTGAAGCGAAACGAATCGGCAGAGACTCCCGGTGTATATCGACGCTAACTCTGAGCCTAAACTCCCGAAGGTTCACGAAACTAGGAGACCCAGAAGAAACAGATAAAAGGAAAGAAAAATAGGAACACAGACAAAAAGGCCCCTTACAGCAACGACCGAAGTCGACCACTGAAGGGGCAAGCGATGGCGAGCAAAAGGGGTATCAAAGATTTTGTGAGAGATAGAGAGAGAGGTTATCTTGCTTTAGTTATATGCTTTGCGATCGGCGATATTTCTAGCGTCGGTGTTGATCCCTTCAATTCTCTCCGTTTTTGTTTGGATTGTTTGTTTGGTAGTTTCACCAATTGTCTCATGTTGTGAATTAACCATGGTTTGGTTGGTAAGCACGATGTTAGGATTATATTTGGAGCCGTGAGCCACAATCAAAAGGTTGGAAATCATACTTTTAATCAACGATGTAGTGTACACTACAAACACTTTTTTCTGGTGTGAGACTCTTGTTCTTGGTTCTGCCTAGCTGATTCTTGTGCTCCCCTATCTTGTGTTGTCCTCTTTGCTATGCTACTCTCTTTATGGTGGTCGTCAACTTGGGCCTGCAAGACTTCCTCTCAACACTTATGGTTCTCATGGTAGTTCACCTAAGGTTTGGTTTCGTTGGTCTTGTCAGGTTCTGTTTTTTTGGTGGGTTTCATCTTTGGTTTGAAGATCTCGATTGGTTAGGGTACCTTTTGTCTTTTTCAGTGTGTTTCCAATTAGTCTTTTTCTAGTTTGTTTCATGTTAGTCTTTTCAATTTTGGTCATGGGTCAGTTTTATGTGGCTATCGAGCGACTTTGGTTAGTTTTTGTTTTGACATTTGTTGTGGTCCGAAGTTGTTGGCCTCCTTTTTGGTATTGAGTTTGCTTTGTCTCGGTATTGTTTTGAGTTTTGGTGTTGTTTGAGATGTTAGTCCTTTTTTCGTCTTGTCATTTCTTGTATTTTTAGGGCCTGTTTCAAATCACATATTTCGCCATGTTGTATGAATTATTTATGTGACTTTTTAGCTTTCTCTAACAAAATCAAATATAAATCTCATGGGCAACTTTCTCTTTACCAATTTAAGTCATAAATTTAACGCATTTGACATCCGCAATTTTGACAGTTTCTATTAACTCTCAACTAGTTTTAATTTCTGAAGTGTACTTTCCATAAGAGAACAATATCAATAGTTATTTCAATATTTTTGGTGACGAATAGTCATATTTTCCAGTTTTATGCTTTTGGAAGAATAGGAAATTGAAGATTGGTAATTACATTTTTCATCTCATATTAACATTAGTTTATTCTAATTTTTTCACTTTTAATATTGATAATAGTAACGGAGAAATTTACAATAAAAACATGACAACATCAAAGCCCGCAAATAACGACTATCCTAGCTCAATATTTCTGGAGATATAAGCTCGCTAACTGAGAGACAAGATAAAAACATACAACTAAGACAATGAAATAAGACAAGCTAATGAAACATAAATGTGGCAGCCTAACACACGTACTAGAATAGAACAACAACTTGACTCTTCAAGAAGAAGATGACCTTCAGGTTAAAATACAAGGTCTAAAGGAATCCGAGACAAACGTCGACTCCACTAAATATTCTGATGATTGCAAACCAAATCCTCGGAAATGAAAGGACTAGAGACCAAAAGATCGGGCGGAAAGAACCTAACATAGGAGCATGTAGAGAACCCGGTGCAAGGCAAAGTCAACATTAAATGAAGACAAAAGAAATGCCAAGAAAGCCTCCTCTAAGAAACCTGGTTTACTGATGAAACTTTTCAAACGATAACCTGAGAAGATCAACCGGACTACAGAGCAAGAATGCCAACCAATACGATACCATGGAAAGGGACCAGACCGCACCAACAAAAATCAGAGCATCCAATAGACCCTCTAGGGTCAGAGGAAGCAAATAACACAAAACAACACCTTAAACTAAAGCCAAACAGCAAAGATGAAGACCAAAACATCAATGGCAACGAAGCAATACAAATCCCAGGCCAACCAAGAACGTCCAACCCAACGAACAGATATGCTAAGACAAATTCATTCACTTACGGCATTATAACATGAAGAAAAGCCGGCGAGTCCCTTCCGTAGCGGACTCGCAAAAAAAACAGTGAGAGGGAGGAGACCGGCCGGCGAGAAGGGGAAAGCTTGCAAGGGAGAACAGAAACCGCGCCGGAAAGGAGGCATGAAGAAGATGAAGACCAGCGGAACCGATGGCCTATAGCTCGGTGGTTGCTTCATCTAGGAGACCGACCACCATCAGGTACTGGAATAGAGAACTCCATGGACGCCAGATTGAAGCTCGGACCAGTCCTGGCGCTGTGTGAGCCGCCGACGACTGGTCCAGGCGGCGGATCTCAGTTTTGTAATTTTGACGGCACGATTTTTTCTAGAGAGAAAGTTAGGATTTTTGTTGAGACAATCTCCTTATAGCATTAATTTATTTGTAATGTGTAATTTCTGGACTTCTGTTGTATTAGACTTTGCTTTATGAAAATTCTGTTAGCTTTTGTTGAGTTTTGGGTTTTCAAAGATATTATTGTTTGAAAATTTAAAACCAGACACATAATTTAAGAAAATATAAAGATACAATTAGTACACCTAATTTTTTCTCTTTACCGTGGACCAGTGGCTGACGGACACACTATTTTTATGCATTAACAATTAGCTACATTTTCTATTTAAAATATGAGTTATAAAAAAATATATTTAAAGTGCCACATACTTTGCTAGTTCCGCACTGCCGTGAACGGCACCAATTTTGAAAACAAGTTAATTACTAAAATATCCTACAAAGTATCCATAATGGAGAGTTTAGAGTAACCTGATATACGAAATCGAAATATTTTGAATATGAGGAGGCCAGAGAACCACATACTAATTAAGAGTTTTGTATATTTAATATCCATACCCGAAAAAAAAAAAAGACATGTGAAGTTCTGGTAGCCAATGAATAGATAGCTACCGACATAAGGCAAAGCTGATCGTACCACTACACGTCACCCACGTGGGTTCAGAGTACACGTTGCACCACACAAGTCTCTCCATTTGGGCTATAAATATGAAACCTAAGCCCTTATCTTATCTCATCATCTATTAACAAAACCACACCAAACTTCTTATAAACAATTTTTGTGAACACAAAATGGCTGACAACAAGCAAAGTTTCCAAGCTGGCCAAGCCGCTGGTCGTGCTGAGGTCTCTTTCTCTCTTTCACAGTTTCTATCAAATGCTAATTAACGATTGTTTATGAACATTTCTTGAGACAACATACTTTCCAAAAAAATTATTTTATTGATCCAAAACTATGATTTTAGAAGCACGAAACAGCATCTAACTTTAACAAAGATTTAGATTTAAATTCATCAACTATTAAAATTAGAGAAAAAAATCGGTTTGAAGTTTGGTCATTTTAATACTTTTTAGCGGATTTATGTATTCGTTCTATCTGTTTATGCTTATTGCATACTACTCTCTTGCTATGTTTTCAGTCCATGTAATGCATCTATTTATGTAAATTAACATGGTTAATAGTTTCATTATCTTGTCATTTTTAATAACACTCAAGTAGATGAATTGATAATTGATATATGTGTGGACAATGATGTGTATAGGAGAAGTCCAATGTGCTAATGGACAAGGTTAAGGATGCTGCTTCTGCAGCTCAAGTGACCGCGGCACAGGTAAATAATCCATAAACACATATGACTATAGTTATATTATATTTATATAATATACATATGTAGATCTTAAACCATTAAAACTTAATTTGTATATGTAAATGAATAGACTGGACAGAAGATATCGGAGACGGCCGTGGGAGCTGTTAACCTTGTGAAGGAGAAGACCGGCATGAACAAGTAGCCATGGAGTTGTGATTTCCCTTTGCTAATTAATTATTGGAAAAATGGTAATTTGAAAATTGGGACCTGTAATTGGTTCCCATCTTCCTCGTAACTGTTCTTGTTTGTTGTTTCGTGTTGTAATGTTCTTATGTATGTTTGTTTGGATGTTTATGTATTTCGATTCTGGTTAATAAACATCTAGTTTAAGTTTAACATAAATATCATCTAGTTCAAGTTACATTTTGTTTGACGAAAGTAAAAATTAGTACATCATTCATTAATGGCGTTCGTATTACTATTTATTGAATTCAAACCCATAAATTTTTTTTTTGTCAAAAATCGAATCATAAGGTTTATTTTCCGTAATTAACAAAAAGAAAAGTTTTATTTCCAGTCACAATTTTTTTGCATTTAACTCCGGTGTTAGTACTATCACAAATCACTAAATTATAAATTTTGGTTTTTGAAAATTTAAATTTAGAGAAGTTTTGTTTGACAAAAATAGATTTGGTTTGGCTGCAGTTTTTTATAATATTTTTAGATTGGGTTTATAGGTTTGAATTTTAGGCCTTGATTTTTAGTGAGTTTTGGTGTAGATTTTGTTATTTGATTTTGTCAAGTCATTTTTTTGTTGTCTATCGTGATTTTGTTTTAATAGATTCCATATTCTTTAAAAAGACCAGTTTTTGAAAGTTCATACAATTCTCAAACAAGAACTAAAAACCAAAATTTTGACTCTTAATATAAGAACAAATAATGTTTCAATAGTTTTTTTTATAACAAATAGTACGTTTATCACTAAATTTTATATTTATTTAAACAGTTTTTAGGAGTAAAATTATAAAACATAAATTGAGTTAATATACAAATATAAACAGTGATAACAAAAATCAAAATTTACCATTCAAAATCTGCGTAAAATTAGAATCAACAATAAAATCAAAATAAAATCCAAGAACCGAAAAATAAAACCAAAAACTAGATCATCAAACAAAAATAATTTTCCTCATCTCTCCCAAACCTCTCTCAAATTCCCCTTTCCTCTCTCGTTCGACTATGACTTTCATTCCATTTTTCTCATATGCCGTCGGTGTTCGACCTCTTTGCTGGCGTCGAGCGGCAACCCCCGTTCTGTTTTTCTTTTTTTTCCCCTTTCTCTTTCCCTTTTCAACGGCGTTTGTAGTTAGTGTTCAATTTATGTCAAAATTTGTTTTTTATACATTTTCGATCATAAACCACTAAACTACAATTAATTTCTGTATCAAACCTACCATCATCTATGTCTCAATTTTTCTTCCTTTTATCAAAAATTAATCATTTTTTTGTCAAAAACAATGATTTTATATTAAATCTAAATGGTATTACAACGGAGACATTGAAAATGTATATACAAAATAGTTTCAAATATTTTGGATCGAATTATCCAATATTCCATGTAACAGATCTGTATCTATCAAAAGGGGAGACATTTTTTTAAAAAACCTTTAGTTTGCTACTTAATTACATGTATTGCTACTTACACTATCCCTATATTCAAACATTCATTATAATTTTTTAAAAACTTTTTAGTTTGATAATTAATTATATGTTTTTTTCAAATATTTTTTCATTTAAATTAGAAAATTCGTTTTTAATTTCATTTTATTTTACAAAATTTATTTTAAGTTTCTTTTCTAAGAAAATATAGTATAAAAACTATAAATATAATATATAAAATATTAACATTTTAAATAAATAATTTATACATTGTTAGTATTTGAAATAGTATAAACTGATAGAATTAAATTTGAAATATGTTTATAAAATTTAGATTATTACAATTATATATCTTTATTAATAAACCAATCTAACTTATATTTTTTAATTATAGATATATATTATATATTTTAAGTTGTCCAGCTTACAAAATAAATAATAGTACGTTTAATATGTTTTATATTATAAAATTATATATTTTTATATCACACTTTTACTTCGATATTTACATATATTTGTCGACAAAATTTATAGTCATTATATAAAAATTTATATAATAATACTAAAATTGATTACAATACTATAATTTTGAATTTATATTTTATAACATATTCATGCGCATTGCGCGGGGCTTCATCTAGTTTATATGTAAATTGGATAAATATGATATACAATTAGACAAATTTTTTTTCCTAATGGATGTGAATCGTTTAAAAATAACTTTTTAAACTACTTTTATCCAAATTTGTACCTGTAATTACCCAATTCGTTAAATATTCTTAATACAAACCATTAAAGTACCATTGGTTATTGAAAATGCAGAAACTATAGCCTATAGGACAAATTGACAAAAATTGGTAAATACAAAGAAATTTGGGGCTAAAATGGAATTGCATTAAGTTTTGTAGGTTAGTTTACTCTGCGTCACGGGACCTTCTCTGTGATGTAGCTGGTTTCTTCACCTCACAAAAAAATAAAACTTTTCTCTAAAGCCCTAACATTTCACAGTGCTTCGCCGTCGCTCTTTCTTTTCAGAGGATCAAGCTTTTGATTCAGATCAATTCCAGTAGAATACTATAAATCCTTTTGGGTTCTTTTATAATTCGGATCAAATTAGAGATGAGACATCAACAATGGCGATTGTTGCTTCTTCGAAGCTACCATCGGTCTCATCTTGCTCCTTGTTCACAGTTTCAGGTACCCACCATTTCTACCCGATCATTCTCTTCATTCCTTCAATCACGTTCTGAGATCAAAGCTTTGCAACAAAGCGAAGAACTTGGCTCCTTAAGATACCCAGTGACAAGCTCTGCTAGCTTGGTGAAATCAATGTGTCGAAGCTTCTCATCTGAGCCACCGATTGAAAAGAAACCTTCTTCTGAGACTATCGTGATTGATATCTTTAGTAGATTGAATGATGAGAGTGAGATTAAGAAAGAGTTAGAGTCAAGTAATATCGTGATTAGCCAAGATTTAGCTTTGAAGATTTTGAGAAAGCTTGAATCAAACCCTAATGTTGCAAAAAGGATTTTCCAATGGATCACGGAGGATTCTCCTGAGGAACTTAGCTCGAAAAGCTATAACATGATGCTTCGTATTCTTGGTGGAAATGGACTTGTTGATGAGTTTTGGGGATTGGTTGATACTATGAAGAAGAAAGGACATGGTTTATCTGCTAATGTTAGAGATAAAGTTGGTGAGAAATTTCAGAAAGATGGACTTGAGAGTGATTTTGTGAAGCTCCAAAAGCTTTTCACTTCTGATTGTTCAGATAATTCAGCTGAGAAAGTTTGTCATAAGGTGTGTAAGATTGTGATGAAGAAAGAATGGGATGATGATGTTGAGAAACGAGTAAGAGATTTAAATGTTGAGTTTGATAGTGATTTAGTTAAGATGATTGTGGAAAGTCTTGATGTTGAACCTAGAAAAGCTTTGTTGTTCTTTAGGTGGATTGATGAGTCTGGTTTGTTTAAGCATGATGAGAAAACTTATAATGATTTAGCTAGGGTTTTGGGGAAAGAGAAATTTCTTGATAGGTTTCAGAACATCGTTGAAGAAATGAGGAGTGCTGGTTATGAAGTGGAATTAGAGACATATGTTAGAGTTTCGACGAGGTTCTGCCAGACTAAATTGATCAAGGAAGCTGTTGACTTGTTCGAGATCGCAATGGCGAGCAGTAGTAGTGATAACAAACCTACCCCGCATTGCTTCTGCTCGTTGCTTAAGAAAATTGTCACTGCCAAGGTTCTAGATATGGATTTGTTTTCAAGAGCTGTGGAAGCTTATACCAGAAATGGTAAGGCTTTGACTGATTCTTTGCTAAAATCCGTCTTAAAATCCCTAATAAGCGTGGATAGGATTGCACACAGCAATGAGGTGTTGAAAGCTATGATGAAAGGAGGTTATGTTCCGAATAGTGATCTGCAGAGTATGATTGCATCAGGTCTTAGTCGTAAAGGAAAGAAAGAAGAAACTGATGAACTTGTGAAATTTATGGAAATGTCTGGAAATAATCTAGATGACAAAGCAATGGCGTCTCTTGTTGAAGGTTATTGTGAATCTGATGAACTTGAAAATGCTTTAGACTATTTCGAGAAAATGGTTCGAAAGACGGGAGTCTCCTATGCAGATTATGCATTTGAAAAGTTGGTTTTTGCTTATTGCAACAAGAACCGGGCAAGAGACGCATACAAGCTTCTGACTGCACAAGTACTACAAAATCAGCTGAAACCTAGTCATAGCACATATAAAATCGTAATTAGGAATCTATTGACGAAGAAGATTGCCATAGATGGTGGATTTGAAGAAGCTTTGAGTCTTCTACCAATGATGAAAGATCAAGGGTTCCCTCCTTTCATTGATCCTTTGATGAAGTACTTTTCAACAATTGGTAAAAGCACTGAAGCTCTTGAGTTTCTGAAGGCTGTGACCTCAAAGAATTTTCCATCTAACTCAATGGTTCTGCGCTTGTTCGAAACGATGTTGAAGTCTGCAAGGCACAGTGAGGCACAAGATTTACTCTCTCTCTGCCCAAACTTTATCCGTAACCATCCAGATGTTTTGGAACTCTTCAGTTCCATGAAACCTAGTGAATCTGCTTTGGAAGAATCTTTGGCTGCTTCTGCTTAGCTCTAGTTTAGTTTATAACATTTCCTTTTTAGTCTTTTCTTTTCTGGCCAGAGGAAATTTTCTGGAGTTGCCTTTTATTTACATGTATCACCATTCACTTTGTTACTAGCAAAGTACTCTGTTCTTTTACAATTGATGAATCATCAAATACTTTTTTTTTTTGTCAAAGAATCATCAAATACTTGTGTTTTAGAAAATGGAACATCTTAATGAGATTAAGCTAGAACTTGAAAGTTAAATACTTTGCCAAAACCCGAAAGAAACTTTACTTTTGTTGTAGAGAATCAACCAAGCCATTTACATTCTTTCATGATCATGACTAGGATTGAGCTTTTGGATATTCTGTTCAGTTTTAGGTTGGAATCGTTTGGTCCTAAATTTTAATATCCAATTAACCTACAAAAAGACAATTGACAGTTTTGGAGAGTGCAAAGGTCTATGAAATTGAAACCTAAAAAGTAAGTCTATTAAAATCCCTAAACCGAAATTATAAGATTATTTTGATGGTCGGTTCTTTGGATACTCTAGTAGAAACCGAAACTGAAATGATACTCTTGGTTCTCAGAAAACATCATGTAAGTTGGGTGAAACTGGTACCGATCCAGAATTGATTTTTTTTTGTTCTTCGGTTTCGGTTTTTCAGTTTCAGTTTTTTTTTTTTGCTAGGCCTAAGCATAAGAGATTAAATCAGCAAAACTAATCCAGCAGAGAGAGAAATTCATACTGTGTTTTTTATTGGGCTTAATGAGCTTTTTTTTCGGATTTGGGTTTTATATGGGCAGGTGGGTTTTCTCTGACCTACGTTACGTTTAGTCATCCCTAATCTTTTGTGTTTCAGAGATTTCGCAGTTTCAAGAGAAGTCCGAAAATGCCTACTGTGAGTGTGGGGAGAGATCGTTTGTTTGCTGCGCTTGGACAATCTTACAGTAACTACTAAGAATCTCTTCCTTCTTCTTTGCTTAATTCCTAGTGTTCTGATTTTTCCGCTTCTTCTTCTTTCAACTGTGTAGCACAGGAAGAATTCGAGGATCTATGTTTCTGTTTTGGTATTGAGCTTGATGATGTGGTGAGTGCCTTTTACTTTCTACTTTGCATTTTCTGAGATAGATTTTTCCCTTGATTAGTTTCCGAATCGTGTAATGACCTAGACAACTGAGAAAGCAATAATCAGGAAAGAAAAACATATCGAAGAAGAAGCTGATGATGATGAAGAAGTCATCTACAAAATTGAAATTCCTGCCAACAGGTTTTGGTCAAACCAATCTGCCATTTGATTATAGTTAGAGGGAAATTTGATTTAGTATTTTACATTCTGAATCAATACAGATACGATTTACTCTGCCTTGAAGGGCTTGCACAAGCTCTTCGTATTTTCATCAAGAAACAGGAGATACCGACTTATTTGCTTTCTGACATTGGTAAAGACAAGATGCTCAAAATGAATGTTAAATCAGAGGTTTGTATATCTTAGCTGTTGATAGATACAACCTTCATTTCTTTTTCTTTAACCTTTATCATTTGAAGTTTTTTTGCCTTTTTGCAGACATCTCAGATTCGTCCATATGTTGTTTGTGCTGTTTTAAGAGGTGTAACCTTTGATGAGGCGCGTTACAACAGCTTTATCGATCTTCAGGATAAGTTACATCAGAATATTTGCCGGTAAATGACATTGCTGGTTTTGTATATGATCATTTATGAGCTGCAAGTATCACTCTGTTGCTTGCATTGTCACTTGTGTTGTAATATTTTGCTTCTCTTTTTCTGCAAATGGTGTGATACTCTTTTTCCCTCATTACATATCTCAGGCGAAGATCCCTGGTCGCTATTGGAACTCATGACTTAGATACATTACAGGGCCCATTTACATATGAGGTGAGTGGTATACTCTTTTCTACTGTTATTCATATCTTATGTTCGTCATCTACTGACCTGGTTTGGTGTCATTCCTTTGGTTCAAATGATAAGCAAAGTTATATATAATCTGTTTCTTTCTATATGGTATTTACGTTTGGGCATTGATGTTGTGGTCTTTGATTTTTATTTTCAGGCTTTGTCACCAGTGGATATAAATTTTGTACCTTTGAAGCAAGTAAGCTTCCTTCCTCGTGTGTTCATCAACTATTATATCTTTGATTCAAAATAGTTCTATGTATCCCGTGTTTGAGGGTGTGCTTTTTCTGTTAAATATGTTGCTGATATAGATTTGCGGATTTTATTTCTTGTTATTTATAGCATTTGCATCTTCTCGCTTTTTTATAGTAAAATCTTAATAAAGATGATTTGATGTTTGTTACCCTTGCTAATACAATCTCTTCGTGCAGACTAAGAGCTTCAGGGCTGATGAACTAATTGAATTTTACAAGGTAAATGATAAACGGTTCATATGAGCCTGAAGTTTTACTTACTTTAACCTTTCCGAGAAATTTCCTTTTAATAATACCAATTTCTAATGGCTGTTATTTTTGTTGCTATATTGCAGTCAGATTTGAAGTTGAAAAAATATCTACACATAATCGAGAACTCACCTGTCTTCCCTGTTTTATACGACAGTAAAAGGTATTTTGTTGTTCTTCGCAGTAAAATATGTGTATGGACTGAAAATAATGAAGGTTCACTTTTGCAGAACTGTGCTGTCATTGCCACCTATAATCAATGGTGCACATTCAGCAATTAGCCTGCAGACAAAGAATGTCTTCATTGAATGTACAGCAACCGATTTGACAAAGGCCAAGATTGTTTTGAATACAATGGTAATGCAGTTAACAAATCATCATTACTATGCTTAACTGATTGATGTTTCATTGCTCATTCACCATCTCGTTATGCTTTCTAGGTTACAACTTTTTCCGAATATTGTGAGAGAAAATTTGAGATTGAGCCAGTTGAAGTTACATACACCAATGGAGAGTCATACATCTATCCGGACTTAAATGTGTATGATATGGAAGTTCCCCTCTCTTATATCACGGCCTCAATTGGAGTCTCCTTGGAGGTGGAAGAGGTAATGAAGGCAATTACTGTGTTCAAGTCGTTTTGTTACTTTGTGATTAATGAACTATTCTTCTTTTTATCGTTGAATTATCAGTCTAAAGGTTGCAGTGAAAATACAACAATTTTATTCCTGGTCTCTCTTGGGTCTCCACATGATATCTACACTGTCTTAATCATTTTATTCTGTGAAATGGTCTTTGTAATCTTCAGGTTACAAGTCTGCTGAACCGAATGCAGTTGCACGCTGAGCGTTCAAAATCTAGTGATAGCAAATGTCTCATAAAAGTACATGTACCCCCAAGCAGAAGTGACGTGCTCCACCCCTGTGATGTTATGGAGGTAATATTTTTTAACTAAACCAAGAAGGTTATATGTTGATGGAATTATGAATAATTTTTGTGAACGTTACTTAATAGCTTCTGCTATCTTTTGCCAGGATGTCGCCATTGCCTATGGTTACAATAACATCCCGACAAGAAAGCCTGATTCGATAAAACCACTGCCTTTGAATGAGCTTAGCGATCTTCTCAGAGCAGAGGTTACTAGAACTTTCACTTGCTTCTTTTATGTCCCATCACTCTATGTAGTATTTGCATCTCACAGATGTTTATGGTACTTTTAGGTTGCGATGAATCTGTACACCGAAGTTCTGACATGGATATTATGCTCGCACAAGGAAAACTTTGCTATGCTAAATAGAGAAGATGACAATTCAGCCGTGATTATTGGGAATCCACGGTCTGCTGATTTTGAGGTGCCTCTCCAAAACCCTTTTGAGTGCTTTTTTTCATACACCTAGGTGCCATCTTTCACATCCCCCGCTATTGCTTTGCCATTGCTGAAAGATTTTTCTTTTATCAGTTAGTCAGAACGAGTCTGATGCCTGGAATATTGAAGACAGTTGGTTCTAACAAAGATCACCCTAAACCTATTAAAGTATGAGATTTAATTTTCCCTCCTTTCACCAATTACCGTAGCTAGATATTAGGTTTCTTGATCAACCTTTTTTTTGTTGGTTTCAAGATTTATGAAATAGGTGATGTTGCTTTATTGGATGAGAAAAAAGATGTTGGTGCATCAAATCGCCGCCATCTCGCTGCATTACATTGTGGTGCTACTTCTGGATTTGAGGTATATTGATTTAATTTCCTTCCATTTTCCTAACTCATCTTCTTGGCAAGGGAATCTTATCTTGAGAAACTTGTGTGTGTGTGTGTGTATAATTCAGCTTATACATGGCCTCGTCGATAGAATAATGGAAGTAATGGCAATCCCATTTGTGCCAGCCGATGACAATGCTGGATACTATATAAAGAGTTCTCAAGTAAGATCCTTCTTTTTCCCAAAGACATTACACTAACTTTGATTACCATATGTAAACTCTCTAATCTCTTTGATTTTGTACTAATCTGCAAAAGGAACCTGAGTTTTTACCTGGTCGACAAGCCAGCATCATTTACAAAGGGAAACATATTGGTAACTTTGGAATCGTGCACCCTCAGGTACACCTTCATTTTCATCTTAGTTTCATAAACAAGTGGTTTGGTTTGTGATTTAACCGATCCGTTTTTGGTTATGTTTTCCAGGTTTTGAACAACTTTGATATCACTGATCCATGCTCTTTCATGGAGATCGACATTCAAACTCTCCTTTAGAAAGATTCTATTTGTCTCTGTACTAAACTATTGCAGTTCTTCATTTTGTTTTGTTTTTGGGGATATAATAGAACACACACAAGGACTTTTACTACAAAATTCTTTAGTTTTCTTGTTTGATGGATTAAAGTTGTTTGCATTTTCTCTGGCTTTGCAGTTTTGAAACTTTTCCATATTGAAATTCAATCAGATGTGGTTTTTCTAAACGGTGATGATGTTGTTTTCAGCTTTTTTAGCTTAACCAACACAATAACCATTTCTTTTCCTCTTTTTGTTGAATTATCAGTTTTTGTCCCTAAAGCGAATTCGACTTTTTCTTTCATATGCAAAAAAAAGAAGTGTTTGTTCACATTTATTCAAAGTCAAAAACTTACGTCCATATGCAAAAAAAGTGTTTGTTCACATTTATGTAAACTCAAGACTTCCAGAAAAGAACAGCTCACAACTTAAAAAAACAATATAATTTCAACAGCTAACTGTAGCAATTAATTATAAATATAATATTTTAGATTAAAGTTTGTGGCTATAAATTGGAGAGACAAAACAAATCAGCTTTTCTTGTTCTAAAGAAAGAAAAACAAAAAAATGGAGATGGTGATGAGCTTCGTGTATCCACCGCCTCCGTCGATATTACTGAATGGTATGAGCGTAATTGGTTTAATTGCTTTGGCTAAGATCGGTTGGTCGGAAGTGAGAGGAACTCACCTGAAATACTCCAAATTCAACTCACTACAGCCACAAAAACAGAGATCCAACGATATCTCAAGCCGAAACGGAATGCTTTGGCTTTATACACCTGCGTTTCTAGCTGCTTCGGCTTCTTTCTTTGTCTTACCTTCTGATGATTTCAGGTTTCTTCTTCTCAAATCCGCAATTTCCCTCCATTTCCTCAAAAGGGTCCTTGAGGTATAATCTAACTATGCTCTCTTTTAAGTAAAGGTTAAAACTTTTCATTGTTTCTGAGACCTTTTAGGATTATGTGTAGAGCTTGTGCTATTGAATTGTAGTAGATAGGAGAGACAAATAAGCTTTGTGAGCATTCAAAGATCTAATTTTGTTAAGTTATTTGAAATTTTACTTAATTTGACATCAAATATTATTAAATGTCCCCAATAGAATTGGTATAAGGAATGACTTACCGGTCCACGCTAATTCTATTGGGCCTAATCTTAATACTCCCTCCGTTTTTTAAATATTGACGTTTTAGCTAGTATTTTTTGTTTCAAAAAGAATGTCGTTTTAGGTTTTCAATACAAAAATTTAATGAGTTTGACTTTTCTGACCAATAGAATAATTGCAGTATTTTTTTCTATTGGTTGATTTAAAATATTTAATGTTATTTTTATAGAAAACATAAATTTCTTAATATGTGTTAAAAATCTAAAAAGACAATCTTTAAAAAACGGAGGGAGTATTTGTTTAGTTGTGTTAAGCTTAATTCTGGGTATTTCGGAGTTTTCTTGCTAATGTTTAACACATCTATCAATAAAAAGAACTCTAGAGCACTGGATATTTCCTCAAATCGTTTCTTTTTATCTCGTCGATATTCACAACATTTACACATGTAGAGGATCAAAGTATTATTGTGTTCATATTCTATTCATACGTTTTCAAGCTTGTGAAATACCCAAATTGAATGGGAGTTTGTTATCACGATCTAGGGGTTTAACTTTTGAGTGGACACATTTTTATTTGAACAGGTTATGTTCATACATAAGTACAGTGGAGGGATGGGTGTAGACTCTGTTTTCACCATAACAAGTAGCTATCTCTCATCTACTGTATTGATGTTATACAGTCAGAACTTTACCCTGGGGCTTACCGAGCCAGCTTTCGATCTGAAATTTGCGGGAATTTTGATGTTTGTGGTGGGAATTGTTGGGAATCTGTATCACCATTGTTTGTTAGCTAAGCTTAGAAAAGAAGATGGGAAGAAAGAGTACAAGATACCACAAGGAGGCTTGTTTGGTATAATCATATGTCCTCATTACTTCTTTGAGATCCTTGTGTTTTGGAGCTTCTTTTTGATCTCTCAGACCATTTATTCATTTTCCTTCGCCATGGGAACAACTTTCTATCTAATTGGTCGGAGTTATGCTACAAGAAGATGGTATCTTTCCAAGTTTGATGACTTCCCAAAGCATATCAAAGCTCTTGTTCCATTTGTGTTCTAGATATCATATTTCTACTAATGTGTTGTTGTTGTTTCAATGTTTCTTGATTGGTATAATTGTAGTTCATTTGTTTTGTTGAGATAGAACAGTGTGTTACAAACAGCTGAAATAATTAAATATTTTGGCTAATGTATTCAATTTACAATCGGGAGAGATTCTCTTTGTGAAAATTGTTTCATGTCCTCTTTCCCTAGTCGTTTGTGCCATAGAATTCTTAAATTTTCATTTTCAAAATTTTGTTTAGTATTTCTTGATTCGACACTTAAATTTTCAGTTTTAAAATTTATAGTGTCGAACAAATAAATATCGTGATTATCCATAAGTAGGACTTTCAAACGGGGTATCTACGCTAATTTTGACCCGTCTATTTTTTTCATTCAGATGTTGGATAAATTTTGATCGTATCCATTAAAACTCAAACTCATTAATGTCCAAGATCATAAATGCCCATAAGAAAATAGGCCGTCCATGGTTGTCTATTGGACATAATTTTATTTTTTGTTTATAACTCAAATTATGTTATTATAATCAACTTGATAAATTTACAATAACATGTTTTAACATCAGTTTTAAATTTTTTTAACAGTTTTAGACATAACAAGTTTAAAAAGTTTAAAAAATTTAAACATACACAAAGAAAACTTAACAAAGTTTAACAAAGTTTTGAAACCAAAATAGGTATGGGCATAATAAATAGAAACCAAAAATCCAAACCAAAACCGAACCGGAAAATCGGATCCAAAAACAAATCGGTTATAGGAGAAAACTTGAATGGGTTGATTTTTAAAGTTTTCGGTTTTTCCAATACACCGAACCGAATTAATTCAGGATAACCGAATTAAACAGAAATCATAAATAATCCTAAATCCCTAATCTAAGAGAAGTCGGTCTCTTTCTCTTCCCCTTTACATTTACAGATTTTTTTCTTCTGATTTTTACAATAATTTTCAGATTTTTACAAAAATTTTCATATTTTCAGACTTTTACAGGTTTTTTTATTTTTTTTCCGGATTTTTCAGTTTTTCGGATACAAAATGGATTATGTAAAAAATCCTGAAACCGAATCAAAACCGAAATTTTCATAACCGAACCGATCCAATTTAGACTAAATGTTCAAACGGTTTTTATATGTCCCAAACCGAAAAAACCGAAAACCGATTAAGCCGATCCGAGATTTGAATGCTCAGGCCTAAAACAAAAGCAAAGACAACATAACCTTAGTTCTAAACTGGAACGGTGAAATGTAGAGAAACTGGAACGAAGAAAGGAGGAGCTAAAATGCGAATGGAGTTTTTTGAGTTCAGAAAAAAAAATTCCCAAATTTTTTAACATAAAATTTTAAGCTATTTGTACGGTCCAATGTCCATACTCTCCAACCCGTTTTGACCATGGGCGAAATTAGACAGAACCCATTTTAACCCATTTGTTTATGGGCTTATCCATGGATGGTCCATAATAGATTGAACATGGACGGACCATGATCCGACCACCCATTTGATAGCCCTATCCATAAGTTTACCAGTTCCAACAAAGTTTGAATTTAAAGACAAAGTAGTGACTTCGTTCTCAGTTGGACACGAATAACCTAATATGTCTAAATAAGGACCGAAGACTAGATTTTTTCTAAAAGACGGTGCAACAAAAGTGTCTTTCAAATCCAAAAAAATGACAGGAACTAAAACACAATCTAAAATGCCCGATTGCCTCCACATCTACCAGAAAACCATTAGCCACATGAATGCATCTTTCAACATCAGTTTGTTTCCTTTAGCTCAAGCAATCATGTAATGAGATACTGATGTTAGTAGTAACACATGAGTCTAACCACCAAATGTTTATAGGCACGTCAACTAAATTTATTTCATACCAAACTATAGTAAGGAACATACCTTTTTTACCACGCCAAGCGTGATACTTATAGCAATCCTTCTTTCGGTGTCCAGCCTTCGTGCAAACGAAACTGGTGTCCTCACTCTTAGCATGTTTCTTTTGGCTTGGACCTTTACCAGCTTCATTCTTAGTGGGCTCAAATTTCTTTCCTTTGCCCAAAGTTTTAGAGGTGTAAACCATATACACTTTATGTCCTATCTTGTTTTATTCTCTCTTCCTCTTGCACACAATACACAATGAGTTCATTAAGAGACTATTGCCCCTTATGTGTGTTATAATTAGATTTTAACTGATTAAATTAAGGAGGAAGAGAATTCAAGACAAAGAATATGAGCAATTTAGCCGGAAGCTCAATCTTAAGTGTCTTGAATTTTGAAACAATGTTGGACATTTCCAAAATGTACTCCCTTATTTTTCCTTTGTCGTAATAACTTATCGTATTGAAGCGATGCAAAAGCATGCTTATTTCCGCTTTATCGCTTCTTGCGAAGTGCATATCCATTTTCGGCAAGGAGCTGTTTGAGATCTTTGATCTCCTCACCATATCTAAAGGTTTCAGGAATGGTGTCCTTAATGATCATTAGACCGATGCGATTGAGATGTTCCCACTTCTCATAATTAACTTTATACTCAGAAGTGTTAGTATCCATAGGAGAAACGAGTCGTTCCATCTTCAACACAAGTTCCACCCCAGAATGATCTTAACTTTACTTTTCCATTCGCTAAAGTTATAACCCGTAAGAGTTGGAATTGATCCCAAGTTAGCAGATAAAGAAGCAACATTTTCTGAAAGAGAGAACATTTCCTAACTAATGCTCACTAACCGAAGTATCAATAATAAATATCAAACAATTGTACAAGCGATCCAAGATAACAAAAGTAACGTTTATATCATGTCTTAAGACAGTAATATTAAACTACTAGTGATACTCTTGTTGTAACGATCAAACACTGACAACAATCCATGATAAATGATAAATCTTTCTGTGCACCGATTTATCATTCACATGTTTTAATCCAAATAATTGTCACGTGTTTACCATCACATGTACATATTAAATTCAGCCAAATATAAATCTACCTTTGGGTCGATTTAATATCCGCATGAATATACATAGAACATTAAATATTTTCCAAAAAATAATATTTTCAAGAGAAGTCACTTTGGCAACATCTTGAATTTACAAATCTAATTTTTTCACCTCAAATTCATATATATATATATATATATATATATATATATATTAATTCACCATTCAATACAACAGAGTTCATATTCGCATAAAATCTAACAATAAAATCTATCAACAATAAAATTAATTTTAATGGTAAACGATGAAGAAGTGAAAGTTGACGATGCTTTCACGAAGAGAGCCTTACTCGCTAACGAATTACTAAATCCGTTAATTTCCTTTTTCAGATTCAATCTCAAACCAATGAGATCTTCGTTTTTCTTGGCTATCATCTCTTGGATGAAACTCCATAGTCTGACAAAAGTGTCGTTAATATTCGTCACATTCTTTTCCATTGAGTTGTTGCATCTTCGTAAATTTGATTTTCCGGGATCCCATATTCGCCGACCAAGACACCATATTGGTTTGAGGATTTGATATTCAATCCCTTCACCAATATAGTATTGAAATCTTTTGACATCATGAAGAGACTCAAAATCATTCATGCGAATAACTTTTTCAACATTATAGAAATCGAGAAATCAATTAACTCCGATAAACAACCAATAAAACATCACTAATTTTATCAATGATGTGCACACTGAAAAACAAACAATAAACTGAGAAATTTGATATATAAGATCCACCATCAAATGCATCATTAGCAATTTGAATAAGAATAATCAACATAAAAGAAAGTAAAATAAGATGCACAACCGAAGTGACGTCGGACGGCGAAGCAGAAGTCGTTTTTTTATTTCCTTATACAATCGCCTTTTGTGAGAGAGAAAGTGGTTATTTTACCAAACATTATCTTACAAATATATTTTTAATATTAAACATTTACAATCAAATTTAATTATCGATTTATATTTTAATTTTATTCTTGCTCATTCACTTTAACTTTAGATAAGAAGATACTTCATAGATTAAATATTAGTACTAAGTTCGATAAATTAAATTGGGCCAATAATAATTGAAAGCCCAATAATTTTCTTTAATTAGGCAAGATTATTAAACAAACCCAATGCTTTATTAAGTCAAAGTGAATTTGACTTTCATTATAAAAGTGAAGTCCTTCACTTTATATTGGGAGATCGTAGAGATCGACCCAAATCAGAAAGTAAAGATTCCGGAAGATCAGAAATATCACAAAAATATGATAATATATTAGATTAGGAAAATTACCTTTATCTTTAAATATATTGTTTAGATTTAGTACTATCTTGATTAGGAAATTAGATTTACTTATTCACCTATATATATACCATTGTATTTTGTATCTTATTTCTCATGAGAGTCAATAATAATTCTTCCTAAAACATATTTGTGTTCTTCTACTCTCATCAATTTATCACTTTACGTAAAGTATATTAACTATTAATGGCCTCATTTCGTCAAAGCCCACTATACAAATAAACATACGTATCATTTCAAAACAAAGGAGAGATAACGTGATTCACTTATACACACGTGTCGCTTTTTCGGTTACAAAATGGTGCTTTGACTTATTTTAAGGGAAAATCGCATAAAAAACCTTGGGAATACAAC
>OVAV01000208.1:0-21970 GCA_900406375.1 Iberis amara | reverse complement strand
GCAATAGTAAGTGCCGAAACTAAGCAAATTTACGCGCTTAAATATTTTCGTTTTTCCGGGAATGAAACAATAGCGTACAAAAAAGTGAAACGCTATGGATAAAACCCGTGTCCATGTACAATAGCAGTAACACAAAAAACGCTATCCTGGGACGCTATCGATAATCACATTTCTTGTAGTGAGATCTACAATGCTTCCCGAGAATACAAGCTTCACAATCAAGATTTTCAAAAGATACACTAAGCAACATGAGTTTGAGAGCTCTAGAATTAGGATGGCCTAATCTAGCATGCCAAATGACATCACTAATGTCAACATGAACATAATTGAAAACAGAAGAAACAGAATGTAAATGGGAGTTGAGATGAGTGTCTTCTAGCACATAGCGATCTTCCTTGGTTCCTCCCTTACCAAAGACCTTCCTTGTCTCAACATCCTGAAATTTCACATCATTNAGAGGTAGTTCTCTTAACAGATAATAAATTTGATGTGAAACTAGGCATGTAGAAGGCTTTGGAAGTCTTATCAAAAAGCTTAAGGTCTCCTATGCCTCTAACTGGAATTTTATCACCATTAGCAATTATAAATCTACCTAGAGCAGGTTCAACATTAGTTAACAGTTCCAGATTGCTATTCATATGGTGAGAAGCACCAAAATCTATAACTAAAGTTCTAGGCAAGCTATTTGCACTATAAGAAATACCAGAACCTGTGGCCTCTTTTAAGGCCTTGATGAGTGCATCTAGGTCTGTTCTTTGCGCCAACTCATCTTGTGCAAGCCTTGGAGTGTAGGATACTAGAGCCGTGGAGGTGTCCCCTTGATGTTGATAGTTAGCATTCTATCCAAATTCTTGACGAGAACCACCATGGCTCACTTGTGCACCAACCTTTCCGGGTTGTACTTGAGTGTTTCCTTGAGCCTCTCCTTGAGAGTAATTAGCCCTAGAGTCTTTGAACTTGGCTGGTTTAAGATGAGGGTGGAGAATCCAGCATTTATCTTTGATATGTCCACTTCTTTTGCAATGATGACATATCACATTCTTCTTATTTTCTGGTTTGTAGAACCCTTTGTTAGCATGAACTAACTCCATTTTTCATCCAAAAAGTCCATTAGACCCTTGTTCCTTCTGAATTTGTGCACACACATTTTCAAGTGAAGGTAACTTCTCATCCCTTAAAATGTGTTTGATAAGATCATTGTAGGAGGGATTTAGAGTAAGAAACAAACCAATGACCTTATATCATTAAGAACATACTGGTCCAAGGATGGAGGCCTTAGCATCTCAAGCTTTGCCCAAAGAGCTCGAAACCTTCCAAAGTGTTTAGTGAACTCTAGATCTTCTTGAGTAAGGTCATTAATTACCTTTTTAACCTCAAACACCCTACATATGTTAGACAGATTTCCATACACTTTGTGGAGTGTATCCCATAAATCTTTAGAAGATTCACAATATGAGTAAGCTTCAAGAATTGCTGGATCCAAAGAGCTTTGAATGATTCCTAGAACCATTTGGTCTTCTTGAAAGCCTTTATCATCCTCAACAATGGTTCGTTCTTGGTCACCTTCCTGGCCAGAATGTAAAGGAGTCTTCTTCAAGACATACTTCCACAAACCTTTACCACCTAGAGCTGTCTTAATGGTCCTAGACCATAGAAGATAGTTAACTCCTTTTAAAAACAACTGGAACAACAATGTTGTTTCACTTATCCATGTGAGAAAATCTTAAAAACCAGAAAAGAAAGCTTGAAGAAAAATCCAGAGAGAATAAGTGAAGAAACAGATTAGAATGTGTAGAATAGAGATTTAGCGGAAGTTTAAGGTATTAGAAGTTTTTATGCTCTGATACCATGTTAGAAATGAAGCATTTTAGTATGAGATTTGAAGAACAAAGAAGAAGAAGAAGAAAAGAGTAAGTGGGGGGAGAGAATACGTGAGACAAAGAGAAGAATAATTCTCTTTTATAATTCAAAAATAGTTCACAGGAGATACAAATAAATAAAGCAATGGTCAAAACAATTAGACTAAAGGAGAAAGTATTTTAAATCTTCTTTATCTTGAGCACGTGCTAAATTGGGTAATTTCCAGCATGCTTTTAAAGTGACTTTGACAGCACATACTTTTCTCCATGCACATTGTTTCTTGTGGTGAACCTAACCATAAAATATGTCCCAATACATCTAACGGCTCTATAAATCAAGTGTGATTTTCTAGAAGGCAGATTGAGCATACTAAGATCATATCCTCTAATTTTGCACATCCAAATGTCACTTATTCAAGGCATATTGGACTGTCTTGGCTGATAGAAACACTTAGCTAGATTGTGAGCCATCTTCTTTATTTTATAGTTTAATAATTCGGCGAAGTCTTCCACTCGGTCAAGCCACGCGGCATGGAGTCGGGTCAAGACACTAAGAAATTCGGCTAAGTCTTCCACTCGGCCAAGCCATTGGCCATGGTCGGAGTAAAGCTGCAGCGAAGGAGATTATGGCTCACATTCGGCTAAGCCTCTCGGCTATGGTCCGAGTCAATCTGTAGCGACAACTCTACTCGGCCAAGCCACCCTTGAGTATAAACACTCTCATTTCGCCTGTCACTTGTTCTTATGCTTTTCTTTATGATTTTTCCTTAGGTTTCTCTGTAGTTTCCTGGGTTTTATATTTTTTAATGTTCTTGAATCTTTGGTCCGATATCTTCCAATCTATTTAGTTTATGGGTTTGTGTTCTTGAGTGTTGTTGATAGTTTTATCATTGATCTTGGAGTCTACTTCGTTTCTGCCTTAAAAACTTGTTGTTCTTACTAATTTCAGCCTCATCTGCATGAATATCATATTTATTTCATTTTATAGGTTTATGTTCTTGATGGATTGTGAGTACTTTCTGGGTTCTTGAGGATGGGTTAGATTAGTACTGAATCCTTGATCTCCTAGGTTTTTAAGCTTGTATATGCATAGATCCTTTTTTTTTCGTATTCTTAATGCTGATTTCTTTTTGGTCAATTGAAATATGATCCTAGACATTTTCACACCCACAAGGTGTTTGATGAAATATTTGAACCATCTAGTTTCAGATACTTGCATTCCTATCCCAATGTGTTGGTTGTTTACGGTGTTTATTGGCTTTAATAGACTGATTCTTCATGCTTGCTAGGTAGTGTTCCGTTAACGGTGCTTAGATATGGATATAAGTTAGTTTGAGATCATTTGTCAAGGTATGAATTTGGTTGTTTGTGAGTCTATTGTCTAGGGATTAACTCATGTTTGAGGTATCTTAAACACCTAGGTAGGTTAAGAAGGATCACTGATCAGTTACCCCCATCCTTAGGAATTTGATTATCTCATTATTTGAAGTTTCACTTGTTTACTTGTTTAATTGTTCAACTGTTGCTTATCTGGTTAAATCTAATTAATGCATGATAGTTCTAATGTTTAGTTTGATATCTTTGTTCGTTTTATTTAGTTAGGATTTTAGTCTAGACTTTTAATTACCTAGCTTGAATTAACTAAATATGATTACATTTAGAGTGGTCAATAGCTCACCCATTTGGATTGCTAACCTATTGTACTGCAATGACAATGATAGTGCATTAGGCAATTTAACTTGTAAAGACATAAAATTCCTACTATCAATTTGGCCCCGTTTCAATTGGATGTTTCTTTGTTACATTATGGATTTTAGATCTATTAAGATCCAGTTTGTTTCCTGTCTACTTTGATTACTCACTCTGTTTTCTGCTTTTGTATTTGAATTTAAGGTACTTACAAAGCTGGAAAAGTTGTCTTATTCATGCCTCATGTTGTCATATATATTGAGATCATACCTGACTTTGTTTATTGTACATTACATTATTTTCAAAAATATATAAATTTATTGCATTAGATATTAGAAAGCGGCCAATACCTGTAAAGTGTATTAGGCGTTATCTTGGATTTAACAGAAACCGCGTGGATGCCACTTCATTAACTAAATTAATCAACTCATTTTTTGTTAGTTGATGTTTTAAAACGACATCGTTTTAAAAGTTTTAATTTAGAAAATAAAATTCATTGTACGACGTCGTTTGCTGATGGGTTGAAAATAGGTTTTAACACTCGTGACTTATCATCAAACTCATACGCAATTGTCAAACTCAGTTGAATTCTCAGCAAAGTAGAATCGATTTGTACTTTGCAAAAAAATCGATTGACTTCTCAAGGGATATCAAAAGGTTGTGTATGATTTAAGGACCAATTTCGTCGGTCATATGACGTATTTTTCGATACCTTATTTTAGTGAAATTTCGAGGATTTTGATGAAATTATGAAAAACTTGACTCAAATTCATGTATCTAGGTGTATTTTAGTTGTTCAGCTGATGTTTTATGCACAAATTCTAGATTTTGTTTGTTAAATTTGTTTCTTTAAATTATGAAGATAAAGTGTTTGATGAAATGCTTTAACTAAGATTTTGTGGCTTTTCTTTTGGTTTCAGTGATATCGTGCTCTTCAATTGCTATTCCAATGGGAAGTTTGAAGTCTCTGCCGGGAATATCATGACATATGTTGCGGGAGATGTGAAGACGATTGAGAGCAGGCCGCATGACATTTACAAGAATATGATGGAAACTCTTAACATCTTTCTTTCTGATCATCGCATCTATTTCAAGTTACTGTATGAGAACTTTAAAGATCTAAAACTGTTGTGCATTGGATGTGGTACTTTTCAGGAGATATGTGAAGCTATGATGTCGAAAAGAATGGTAGAGTTCTATATAGAGAAGGCTGATGATCCAGAAGATTTTAATAGACCAAGGGTAGATGAGGTTGATAGCGTTGGAGAAGAAGATTTGAATCATAATGATGGGGCTGGGGAGAAGAATAAGTGAACCGTGATGGAGATAGTGAAATGGTTGAAGAGGAATGTCGGGTAGAGAAAATGTGGTAGGCTTCGTGGATGAGGAAGAACATGAAAACTCAGAAGCTACACCTATGAATTCTGATTGCGAGGAAGGAGATGTTGAAAAACAACATGATTGGTACAAGAAAAGAAGGGAAGAAATAAAATTGGCACAAGCATTTCCTACTAGTAAAGAAGCAGTAGTTGATTATGCACTTAAAAAAAGATAGAATGTCAAATTTACTAGATAAAGATCACAAAAATCTGACATGAGGTGTGCAATTGGTGATGGTTTTCCATTTATGATATACTGCTCTAATGATGAGCGTGTAGGAAAGTTCTCGTGAAGATTATGAATGATACACATACTTGTTGTATCAGAGATGGGGTCATTGCTAAAATATTCTTGAATGACATCAGGAAAGAACCTGAACTAAAGCCGAAAACTATGCAAAATTCACAGGAGGAGCGCTATAACATAATTGTTTCAAATGATCAATGTCGAAAGGCCAAAGCAAAATCATTGAGAATCATTCAAGAAGAAAATGATGAACATATTGCAAGGATAAGAGACTACCAATTAGAGATTTTAGAGTAAGTACATAATTCTTTTGTGTTTCTGTTTTTTGTCTAATGATGAATTTTGTTTTTGGCAGCTCAAATCCAAGTTCAATTGTTGAAGTAGGGACAATCAAAATGATGATGGGTTTGGGAGATTTGCCAAAATATATGTCTGCTTTGAAGGACTGAAGAGAACTTGAATTACACACTATCGTAAAATCATAGGCATTGATGGATGCTTCTTGAAGAACAACATTAACGGGCAGCTATTGGCAGCAGTTGACTCGGCCATTACACTTGGTTTGTAGCCGAGCTTAAATTCATATGAGATCAAGACATTCTCACTCGACCATAAGACTCAGTTTATGGCTGAGCTTAACTTCATCCGAAGATCAAGACATTCCCACTCGGCCATAAGACTCGGTTTATGGCCGAGCTTAATTTCATCCGAAGATCAAGACTTTCCCACTCGGCCATAGGACNAAGATGTTTCACACTCGGCCATAGCAGTCAGCTAATGGTCGAGCCAAGACTTTTCATCCGCACCAAAGTATTTCACTCGGCCTCGGTTTGTGGCCAAGCCAAGGAGATTTCTCATCAAGTCAAGACTTAGCTCGGTTTAGCTACTCGGCCACAAATCGAGCTAAGCGCATTCCTACACGAACCAAGGCTCAACTCGGTTTGTCTACTCGGCCACAAATCGAGCTGGACCATGCGAATTTTAATTGTTTGTCTTTTAGTGGTTTAGAGTTTCCTAAACAACTATATAAGCACTAAACTCACCTCCTTTCAAACGTAAGCTTTATTTTATTGTCTTCTCTTAGGTTTTTCCCTTTGTATTTCTCTTTGGATGTTCATGGATGATCACACCAATGTCTTTCAATAAATCATGTTTATGTTTATGATTCCTGTTGATTTATGCTTATCTTAGTTTAGGAATCATGGATATCTGGTGCATATTGATCTCTGATTTATGTTATGCAATTTATGGGTTTGTGTTCTTCATTTCTGGGTTGTGTTCTTGAGCTTTCTAAATTGTTGATCATTGCATAAGAGATCTATTACATTTTACCTTTTAATTTTGTGTAAACCTATTAGTTTAGGATTGATCTTCATGAATATCATGCTCATTTCACTTTCTAGGTTTGTTCATAAATTTTTTGGGTTTTTGTTCTTGCTGTTCTTGAGAGTTGGATCATTAATCTTCGAATCGATTGCATTACTGCATTCAATACTTGTTATTCTCATTAATTTCACCCTTATCTTGATGATTTGTTTAGTTATTTTGTTTATGGGTTTTGTGACTTTGTGTTAATCATGAGTATTGAGTAGTTTTTTGGGTTGTTGATGATGGGATAGATTGATGATGAATACTTTGATCTCCTAGGTGTTTAAACTTGTTATTACATAAATCATTTCTATTTCATTGCTCTTAATTTTGATTTCTCTCTAATCAATTCAAATATGATCTTAGGCATTTGCACACCCAGGAGGTGTTTGATGAAATGCCTGAACCAAATGATTTTAGAGATTTACATTTCTATCCCAAGAGATTGGTTTTTTAGGGTGTTTATTGACTTGAATAGACTGTTTCTTCACGCCTGCTAGGTAGTGTTCCGTTAACAAGAGTTAGTTCTAGATCATTCGTCAAGAGATTGAATATGATTGTTTATGAGTTTATTGTCTAAG
Source organism: Iberis amara (assembly GCA_900406375.1). Classification (NCBI taxonomy): domain Eukaryota; kingdom Viridiplantae; phylum Streptophyta; class Magnoliopsida; order Brassicales; family Brassicaceae; genus Iberis; species Iberis amara. Next base: position 14,847 of record OVAV01000208.1, on the reverse strand, counting down.
GATTAGCTCTTATATGAGGTATGTTAAACATCTAGGTAGATTAAGGAGGATCACTAATCAATTGCCCCCATCCTTAGGCACCTTGTTTCTGTGATTGAATTCAAGTTTCATTTACTCACTTGTTCTGCTGCTGCTTATTTTGTTTAGTTCTGATAATTGCATGTTAAATCTTATATTTAAGTATAGTTTCTTATTTGTTTTATTTACTTAGGATTGTTAGTTTGAAAATTAAATTACTTCTCTGAATTAATAGGATCTGATTGCATCTAGATTAGCCAATAGCATCATCCATTTGGATTGATAAAACTATTCTACTACAATGACAATGATAGTGCATTAGAAATTGAAGTAGTTAAACACTGAAAAGAATCTTACTATCAATCCTCACAATTGTAGTCGTCCCTTCTTTAGTAGCTCATCAAGTTGTGAAGATGTTTCTAATAATTTCTCAGAGTCTTACAACAATGCAATCAACAAATCCAGAGAATTACCATTAGTTGAGATGCTGGAGAATATCAAAAGGCAGACAATCATTCGAATTGACATACGTAGGAAGAAAGCGGTCAACCATATAGGAAAATTATGTCCTAAGGTTGCTAAAACTATAGCAGAAGAAGAGATATACATTAAGCATTGCAAGGTAATTACAAGACCTAATGGGACGTTTGAGGTAACTAAAAATAACCATTTCTACAAAGTTGACATGCAGCCAAGAGACTGTACTTGCAGGAGGTGGAGTATAACAGGAATCCCATGCCGACATGCCTTAAAGGTGATAAACCAAATGAAGTATAATGCTGAGAATTTTGTGGCAGATTCGTATCTAACATAGAAATGGGTGAAGATATATAGTGATTCCATACTCTCACATAATAGCATCAACTTGTGGAGAAGATCCGGAAAACAAAGAATTCAACCACCACCCCGAGATGTTTCTAAAGATCCAAAACCAAAGAGAAGAGGAAGAAGGGAAAGAATGAGTCTCCAAATATGAAGAAGGGAAAGAATGAGTCTCCTACAAAGAATGTGAAGCTTACTAGAAAAGGTCAAATAGTGCATTGTGGAAGATGTGGAATCGCAGGACATAACAAGACCAAGTGTGGATATTATGGTGTAGGGAAACCAAAGATGCTAAGTCAATCCAATGAAGGTGGTCCAAGCCAACCATATTCACAAGTTGTTGATTATTATGCTATTAGGATCGGTTAATGGAGATTAGAACAACTTTTGGTACAAAAATTTGGCTCTTATTTTAGTACATTGATCTCCATATCAGTTATTAGTGGTGTTTGATAGTGTTTTTGGATATTTTTGTGCTATTTCTCCATTTGGATATTGGTTTAGGATCGGTTAGTTGTCAAGTTTCATAGAGTTTTTGGCTAGTTTTTGCTGCTCTTTTATCAACTTGGCTTATGTACAAATTCACATGTATTTGTCTACTCTTGAATTAACTAGAAAATTTGGCTTATGTCTTGATCCATAAACTTAACCTTGCACAAACTGACAAGTATCTGATCATTGTCTACTCTTTCTTTAACTATAAATCTTCAACTTCTTCCAGAACACGACATTAACTAAAAAAAATTTCCATTACAGTAACAAACGTTTTTGACATCTCAAAGACAACAAAAGATGAACAAAATACACCAATACCATCAAACGTGATCAAACCGTGAATCTCTTAACAAAATACACCATACCATCAAACGTGACTAAGCCTTGAATCTCTTTCTCACCAACACTATTACACTGCCTTACAAAGCAACATTAAGCAAAGCCATCAAAATACACCAATACCATGACTAAACACAACAAACACACACGTTCTTTAAGAAATTCATCGCTTGAATCTCTTTCTCACATAAATCTACCATGCCTTTAACTTCTTCAATATGTTTTGACATCATGTGTTAATTCTTTCACATCTTCTATCTCATTCTCGAAAAGATTCACTACCACTTCTATCGCCGACTCGACAGTGAGTAAGCCTTGTTGCAGCTTATCCATTGCAACTTCAACATCTACAAGCTCTTCAATGATACATTCGTCGGCCCATTTGAACAAATGGTGGTTTTCATGCTTAAAACCATATGAACAACAATAAAATAGCATGCCAGAGTTTTTTTGATGTCCTTGAAGTTCTAATCACAAATTTTCCTCCACATCTACATTTTTTCAGAATTCCTCTTCCCCTAACTTCCCCATGATTTCTTAAGTTATTACTCATACCTTCAAATTTTAACTATTGATCGTTAATATCGAAAGTATAAGCTACTTGAAAACATTAAAAGAACAATGTATTAGGAACCTGAATCAGCCTAAGAAGACATCAATTTGGATTTCCAGAAATTGGCTGAAGATGAACTGCACAAAAATGAGAGGAAGCAGATGAGTTTCGTAAAACCTAATTTTTTCTCTAACAACAAAACAATGTCGTATCGTTTGTTTTTATAATAACAATTTACTCCTCAAAGTGACATAATTTCCATTAACTGATATAATTTGAGTTAATTATTTTAATTATTGACGTGGCGTCCACGCGGTTTCCGTTTAACGGCAATTAAACGCCATAATACACTTGACGGGTATTAAATGATTTTTAATATTTCATGCAATAAGTTTAAATTTATCTTAAATCATGTATAATTATGCACGGTATATAAAGTCAGGTATGATCTCCATATATAGGACTACATGAGACATGAGTAAGCCAAAGTTCCTACAAAATTGTATGATTTTACTGAAGTGGGTAACTAACCCGAGTCACTGACCATTACCGACGTGAAACTGTATACACACAAGATCACAAGGCAACAAACATCTCTTACGCTATACTAAAAACATCAACCAGTTACCAAGGCAATTAAGGGAGCAAAGAAGCAACATCACAATAGATCAATAAGATCAGCAAGTTCCACCAACAATGGCTTATCAATAACTATAGGCACCACCTGTCCGAGGAAGAGTAATTGGAGCTGCTGATGCACCAAGCACTCACACTTAGCGGCATAGGATTGTGCCATTTGCTGTCGACAACAACAACTTTGAAATCAGGCATGACTTTAGAGCAATGATTCAAGGAAAGAAATTTCATGGATTGCCTATGGAAGACCCCCTGGACCATATTGATGATTTTGATAGGCTTTGTGGCCTAAAAAAGATTAATGGAGTCAGTGAAGATGCATTCAGCTGAGAATTTTCCCATTTTCTCTAAGTGACAAAGCACATCAATGGGAGAAGACACTACCTCAGAACTCTATTACTTCTTAGGATGATTGCAATAAGGCTTTTTCTAATAAGTTCTTTTCCAACTCCAGAGCAGCTAGGCTTCGCAATGAAATCTCAGGATTTGTTCAGAAGAGTGCAGAAACATTGTCTGAAGCTTGGGAAAGGTTTAAGAGCTACACATCTCAGTGTCCTCATCATGGCTTCAGCAAGAAGTCACTTCTTAGCACTCTCTACAGAGGAGTTCTCCCAAAGATAAGGATTCTACTTGACACACAAAGCAGTGGAAACTTTCTGAACAAGAATGTTGATGAAGGTTGGAGTTCGTGGTGAATTTGTTACATTATGATGGCAACTGCAATAATGATTATGACAGAAATGTTCGGGGCAGTGTTGATAATGAGGAGAAACTCAAAAAGGAGATAAAGGCTCTTAATGATAAAATGGATAAGATTCTTCTAAGCAGATAAAAGCATGTCCATTTTGTTATTGAAGAAGAACATATTGTGGTTCAAGATGGGGAGACTGATCAACCATAGGAGATTAGCTACATTCAGAATCAAGGTGGATAAAATAAGAGTTTCATCAAATACATGAACAACGCTGGCCTATCCTATAGCAGCAACAATGTGGCTAATCCACAAGACCAAATTTATCCTCCACAACAGCAACAATAGACAAAACCCTTAATTCAATATAGGCAACAACAAAATCAAAGCTTTGTTCTGAAGCAACAAGCCCAAGGTGGGTTTCAACAGCAACAACAAGTGGGTGCACCACCTAGTTTTGTACCTCAACAACAACCACAATCACAAGATGTTGATGTTAAAGCCATGCTACAAAAGATTCTTCAAGGTCAAACAAATGGTGCAATGGAGACTTCTAATAAGCTTACTAAGCTTAAAAACAAGATGGACTACTTATACAATGACCTCAATATCAAGTTTGAAGCACCAAATTCAAAAATAAAGCATATGGATAGCATGGGTGCCTCATCTTCTCATACCAAACGAACATGCCAACTTCCAGGGAAGTCAATCTAGAATCCCAAGGATTTTGCACACATCAATGCCATAACTTTTAGGAGTGGAAAAAAGTTACATGCTAGAGCTGGACTTATTCAAGTCACTGAGGATAGTGCAGATTAAGATGGGGAGGATTTGAGTTTAAATGAAGCTCAAAATCGATATTCCGCAAAAGTTGACGCTGAAGTGGACATTCAACCTCAGTCATTAACTAGGTCAAGCATGCCCTTGTTGAAAAATTAGTGTCTCCCAAGAAAAAGGAAACATCATTTGTTCCACCACCTTATAGACCCCGGATGCCATATCTAGGAAATTTCAAGAAGGAGATAATGGAGAAATACCAAGGACTCTTTGACAAGTACATGAAGAAAACTAAAATCAAAGTGCCACTTATGGATGCCATCACACTTATGCCTCCATAAAAGAAGTTCCTAAAGGATTCCATTACGAAAAAGAATAAAGAGATTCAAGAGATGGTGGGGCTAAGTAAAGAATGCAGTGTCATAATTATAAAAAACAACAATCCCAAAAAAGCTCTTTGATCCTGGTTATTTGATCCTGGTTCTTTGACCTTACCATGTTCACTAGGTCCTTTAACGTTCAACAAATGTTTATGTGATTTGGGAGAATCCATCAGTTTAATGCCTCTCTCAATAGCTATAGGTCTATTGGAATTCCTCATGGAATGTTAAAAGATTTGTCTGTCAAAGTTGGAGTTGCTGAAAACCCACAGACTTTGTGGTATTGGAAATGAATAAAGAGCCAAGGGATCATTTGATCTTGGGAAAACCATTCTTAGCTACGTTGGGGCTGTAATAGATGTTCAAAAGGGCAAGATCCAATTGAATATGGGAAAAGACCTCAGAATGACCTTTGACATCAAAGAAGCTCTAAAGAAGCCTACGAGAAAAAGTCATATCTTCTATATTGAAGAAACGAAACAACTTGCTGATGAACTACTGGAAGAGCTGAATGAAAAGGATCATCTCTAAACCACATTGGCAAAGAATGGGGAAGATGGGTAACTACACAGCGAATCACTGGGTTATGAAATGATTATGGACTCACATAAGGCATTGGAGCATGAAGAAGCATTTAAGGATATCAAAGAGCCAGAAACAAGAGTACTTGCATAAGTAGAAGAAAGTAGAAGCTTGCAGCGGACACCTGACTAGGACAACCTGTCCATTTCAAGCACAACTTCTTCATATGATTGGTCTGAGCTGGAGACACCAACTATGGACGTCAAACAACTTCCCAAAGGGCTAAGGTACGCATTTCGAGGTTCTAACTCCAACTATCATGTCATAGTAATTGATGAATTGCATTTGATATTGACTGAATTAAAGAAGTTTAGGAGAACCATAGATACTCAGTAGATGACATTAAAGGAATCTCACCTGATTTGTGCACTCATAGAATTCACCTTGAAAATGAATCTTACTCTAGTCCCATGTTTATCATTGTATATAAAGTTTTTCTTTTAGTTTGTTAGTTTTTCTTTTAACACTTTTGAGGTTTTTGTTTGGTTTTGGTGTTTAGGTACAATAAGATAATGTCTTGGACACTTGGCGGGTCGGGTCATTAAGGCTGTGTACTTTGACTGCCGAGGTGGAACCGTTGGGATTGAGTGCAGCTGACCAAGCAGACTTGTTAACAAGGGTTGGGCTGGCTCAAGAAAAAGATGAGAACTTGGTTAAGACTTCTAGGAATGAAAATTCGGAGTACCAGATCTCAAACAACTAAACAATATTGGTTAATGGCCGAGTGTGTGTGCCAAATGACCAGGAGCTAAGGGAACAAATCTTGAAAGAAGTGCATCAAAGCAAGTTCTCAATACATCCAGGATCGACAAAGATGTATAAGGACTTGAAGCGGTATTACCATTGGGTTGGCATGAAGCGAGATGTGGCAAGCTGGGTTGCAGGCTGTCAAACATGCCAAATGGTGAAAGCTGAGCATCAAGTACCCAGTGGGCCATTGCAAAGTTTTCCCATTCATGAGTGGAAGTGGGATATGATCACGATGGATTTCGTGACTAGGTTGCCTATGGTCAAAGGCAATGATGGAATCTAGGTGATACTAGACAGACTCACCAAGTCTGCTCACTTTTTGGCCGTGAACTGGATGGAAAATTCTGAAGTGTTAGCCGAAAGATATGTTCAGGAGGTTGTACGGCACCATGGTGTTCCCGCAAGCATCGTGTCTGGCCGTGACTCCAAGTTCTACTCAGAATTTTTGAGAGCACTTTAGAAGCAGTTCATAACAAAAGTGCATATGAGCACGGCCTATCATCCACAGACGGATGGACAATATGAACGGACCATCCATACAGTAGAAGACTTGCTAAGGGCTATTGTGTGCTGGATTGGGATGGCAAGGGAAAGTTACTTGCACTTGGCCGGATTTGCTTATAACAATAGTTATCAAGCAAGTATTCAGATGTCCACATACGAGGCTTTGTTTGGTCGTCCGTGCCGAACTCCCCTATGTTGGACTCAAGTGGGGGAGCGAGAAATTTATGGTCAGAACTTTGTGGTGGAAATCACAGAGAAGATAAGGATCCTCAAGATAAAAATGAAAGAATTTCAGGACCGGCAAAAGAGTTATGCAGACCGAAGGAGAAAAGAGCTTGATTTTGCAGTTGGGGATATGGTTTATCTCAAGACCATTACCTATAAAGGTAAGGATCGAGCATCTAAGAATGCTAAATTGAACCCAAGGTACATAGGTCCATTTAAAGTTTTTGAAAGAAGTGCAAACGTGGCTTATAGGCTGGAGTTGCCTCGAGCCATGAATCAGTTTCATGATGTCTACCATGTATCGTAGCTAAAGAAGCAGATTACAAATCGGAACAGCATCATGAAAGAAATTCCAATGGACTTAAGGAAAAATCTGACGGTTGAGGGAAGACCAGTTTAGATAACCGGAACAAGAGTAAGAACTGACAGATAGAAGCGGGTCAAGTACGTCCAGGTCGAATGGGATTGTGATGGCGACGAGGAAATAACTTGGGAACCCAAAGATAAGATGAAGGAGAAGTTTCCTAAGTGGTTGGGTAAAAAAAAAGTGGTGCGGACTAAGAAGGGTAAAGGCGAAAATTCGAGGACGAATTTAGCTTAAGTGGGGGACAATTATAGTACCCGCAAATCTCTAAGTAAATAAGAATTGTCCAGATGGCCAGGCCAAAAGATGATTGCCTCGAGCTGGGAGGTTTAAATCATCAAGTTGGGCAAGAATTTTGGAAGTCTTAAGGGAATTGAGCTAGGTTAAGGAAGATTCAATGATGAGATCACGTCTAGATCATGATCAAGCTGCTGGGAATTCGAATGTGTGCGCCAATCAGTCAGAAACTGAGCTAAGTCAAGCGGTTAGATTTAAAGATGGGTTAAGATATGGAGAAAAGTAGTTAAGGAACAATTTGGCCGAGAGAGGGTGCAAACTGGTCGAAGCAGTCGGATGCTGATCTGTACCATACGCAAGTTTACCTCATGGTGCGCATAGTTGGATTATCATTCTGATAAATCAGTTCAGAACATGAGAATTGGCATAAAGTGTCGGTTTCGCAGAGAATTGGGTCAGACTGGTCGAGTTCAAGCAGTTTGGCTGATGGTTGTGTTGGACCATGCGCATTTTACGTGATGATGCACGTTTTCGAATGATTGGATGACGACCATTCGGGTTGAGTTTTCGTATCACTATCAGGTGGTTTAGCGAGTGGTGAGACCAAGCCGACAATTGACACGTGTACGCCATCGTGTCGTGATTCTAACCCGTTTTCAGAAAGTGTTGATACCGCGAACGTGTGTGAAACCGTACTGACGCGTGGACTGGTCGTGGTGAAAATTGTCTGCGACGTACTGAAGCTTGCAGTGCATGGTTTCTCCTATAAATAATGAGCTCCTGTGAACATCTCTTCTCTTTTGCGAAAAATCAATTGATAGAGAGAGAAAGTGCCGTAGTGAGAGAAAGCTCAAGTGTTGGAAGGATCAGTACGTGAACCACGCTAGTCAGTCCGCATCAGTTTGTGAGAAGAAATCCGAAGACGATCAGTTCGTGAGAATCCGTTCGTGAGGTGATCATTTCGTGAAACCAAGGAGATCAGTCAAGTCGACCGGTTTATCTAAGGTGAGTGCATTTTAACCCGTAGATTAGGATGTCTGTGTGATATTTCTAAGACCATGGGTGTCGTATTGATGGTCGTGTGACCTTACTGATGGTCCTGAGACCTTACTGCTGCCTTTGTGGCACTACTGCGTGATTCAGATGGTTGTAATGACCGGATGCAAGGACTGTTGGCAATGATGCCATACTGATGGCCATGTGAGCCTATAAACTGACTGAAATAGCCATGAGTGTCGAAATTGTCTGAAACGGTCATGTGAACCGTATACTGGGCGTAATGCCATTTTGGCTTATACTAGTGACTAGTCTGGATGCGTCTTGATGGTCAGGGTAGTCTAACCGTACTGATAAATTGTTAAGGTGTTAACTGTTACATAAAACTAGAACTAAATTACATTGAAATGTTTGAACTGTGTGTTTTAGGGAACTTTATCTATATTGTGCGAAGTGGTGCGGATTAAACTGCATTCACTAAACAAAGTAGCAATTGCTTATGCCTCCTTTGTGGTCGCAGGTGTTGCTAAGGAATGAGAGAACATGCGGAAATAATGGCAAAGGAAGGAAGGATGGTGGATTTCGATATATATATATATATATGTATATGTTGGGTAGAACTAGCACTTGTATTAAACTTGCTTAATCTATCTAAGGAATGCACATTTTTATGCTACGAACACTGAAAGATTTTAAAAATTGCATAAATATGACTAAGTATAGAACTGAACCTCATTCGGCCAAGTAAGAAAAATAGGGTTGGGTCGTTGCACCAGGCCCAACTCGATTTACCAACTCGGCCCAGAGCCGAGTTAAGCCCAGCGAATTTTACTCATTTGTCTTTTATCGATTTAGGGCTCCCCTAAACCACTATATAAACTCTAATTTGCCCCCATTTGAACTTATGCCTTATTTTTAGTATCTACTCTTAGGTTTTCCTCTTGTATTTGCTCTTGAATGTTCTTGAAGAATCTGATCTTAATCTTTTGAATAAATGATGTTTCTGTTTATGATTTCTATAGATTTATGTTCTTAGTTAGAATCATGAATATCTGGTGCATATTGATCCTTAGTTTATGCTTCTAAAATCTTGTGTTCTTCATTTTAGGGTTGTTTTCTTCAGGATTTCATAATGATGATCAATGCATAAGTAGTCTATTTCGTTTTTACATTTCAAAAGGGGCCTTGGTTCTCCTTAGGGAACGTCTCAGGGCATATAGAATTTATAAAGAAGTCAAGCTTAGTGACTTTAAACAAGCTCACTTGGGAGGAAGTCCCATGTTTATCATTTTATATAAAGTTTTTCTTTTAATTTGTTAGTTTTTTGTTAACACTTTTGAGTTTTTGTTTGGTTTTGGTGTTTAGGTACAATAAGATAATGTCTTGGACACTTGGCGTTGGAAAGAGAATGTTAAGGAACTAAGGTGGCTAAGTGGTTGGGCCAACAACCGAGCCAGGAACTAGGCTATTGAGACAAAGGACCAAGCTCGGCCAAATAACTCGGCCAAAACCCGAGTCAAAGCATCACCAATCGATCTAAACGACCAGGCTCGGCCATATGACTTGGCCGAGATCCGAGCCAACCCGAAACACATCAAGCCAAAAATCAGTGGCTCGGTCACCAGCTCGACCAAGATCCGAGCCGAGGCATTGCGCTTTGAAGAATCACCTTTTGGCTGACATATCATTTCAGTCGAGCCCACCACTAACTTTTCGCATCAACTCGTGTCAAATGGAGCTAAAAGAAGTCCAATCCACTTATGACCAAGCCAACATGCTTTTGAGAAAGATTCCCGTGCCTAGCTCTGCTCCCAGTGGAGCCCACACCCACCTCAAGCCAAAATTTTTGAAACTTTTCCATAACTGAAACATTGTGGCCAAGACTCTTACTCCACCAGAAGCACACTTCTCTTGGTTTATTTAAGATGCCTCCACGCCATTCTTCTCCCTTACTCTCATATTTTCCATAATTTACATCTTTCATCTCATTCATCACTCTAAAACTCTCTAAAGTCTTGATTTTCACTTGGTTTTCTTTGAGAATTCATTACTTAGCATCAAGGTCTCAAGCTTTCGGATTTTCACCTGGATTTTGAAGAAAACAATCGGTTTTGGTTCTTAAACTCATACATTTTCTGTTTACTTTTTATGTTTTTGGTGGTAAAAATTAGGCTTTGATTCTCAATTCTCTGATTTCCTTGATCTTTATTTGTTACCACTTGATTCAAACAGCTTGAATTTTCGGTTTTAGATTTTTGATTCGGTTTTGATCCTTTAGTTCTTGATGAGTTTAAACTAGTTTGAGAATGAACAAAAATTAAGCTTTTTAATTTCATATCTACTCTCATCTCCCTTTGATACTTGCTGGTTTCAATCTACATTACTCTAATGCGATATTGTTTATAACTTTTTCAGGATCAAACGAATATGAGTAACTAAGGAGATGGAGCTGAATACTCAAGAAAAAAGGGATATTAAGATAGGAAAGAGACACGTTGGGGAGGAAGAAGATCAGGAAAGGGAAGAACCAGTTTATGAAGAAGAATTGGACATTTCTGATGAAGAAAAGCAACTTAAACTAAAATCCAAAAAGGGTAAAAAGAAAACCTCCAAGAAGGGAAGCCAAGAACAGACCTCAATGGAGTCTCGCATAGAAGCTCTAATGACAAGAGAATTTGACAGGACCAGATTCCCTCACAAACCAACAATGGAAGCACTTGACATTAGAGAAGATGTGGAGACTATGTTCAAGAAAGCCAAGTTAGAGGGGTTTATGGTTTATCACCCTGATGGATTCCAGGAAGAAACTTGCCATTTGCTAGAAACTCTTGAATATATAATTGATGACAACACTCTAGGGCATATTACTTTTTCTGTGAGAGGATATGAGTACAAGCTCATATTGTCTTGCTCTTTCCTCTCCTAAAAGTTCTTAACCATTTTCCCTTCTGTTTTGCTCTTTCCAAACAGGAAGACACCCCAACTGGTGATCGAGCCGGATCAAGAAAAACCGGAGCACTATCATCATCATTCCCAAACTGTTCTTTTCCTTTTCAATTACCCCAAATACCCACAATCGACTCCCACCTAGTCCGATCTAGTCCTCATATCTAGTCCAAAAATCATGAACAAGAACTACATGAAATTCCATTCTTGTCGGTTCTAACCTAACACTTTCTACCAAGCTCATTCCATAAAAGACCTTACACTCATAAACAGATACATGGCTTGAAAGAAAGCTAGGTTCAAGGTGGGGAATCTACTTGGGTTAGCATGAGTGGTAGAATGGTAAAAGAAAACCCAAGTATTTATATTGGATCCATGAGTTCAAAATCCAATGCATAGACATGATAATTATAAATCAAGGTCAGGTTCAAATAGATAGGGACAAGCATCAGATAACAACATGCTTCAATAAAGAATCGATTATGCAATTATAGGTTCCGAGCATGGTGCAACCTTAGTTCAAATTCAAATACGATGAATTAGACAACTAATAACCAGGACATTGACACTATCTAATGAAGCAGCACATTTACAATGCTGTTATCATCCTAGTCCCCTATGCAAGTGCAACTGACAAGCCTAAATACAATCTTAACAAGCTAATACAACTATATGAACACACTGTTTTTTTTAAAATCAATTTTCGAAAAATTTTCAATTTTTTTGGTTTTTGTAAGAAAACAAGTAAACATGATTAGATACCTCCTAAACTCTCCCCCAAACTTAAATTACACAGTCCCTTGTGTAATAAAAATTCAAAGGAGAAATTAGGACCAAAACGCAACAACAAAAAGAAAATATGCTATGGTATATACAATGAAAAGGTTTGGAGTGGTACTGCATTCATGTTGAGTTGAAGAAGGTGGCTGAATTGGCTTAGCATCTTTAAATTTTAGACTCTGTCACAAGGAGAGTCAGTTGTCCACGTTAAGGCCAATTTCTGCATTTTTCCATCCTTTCCCTTCTTCGCCATTCATCCAATGCTCAACCTATTGTCTCACCTATCAAAACAGATCAAGACCCATGAGATTTATTAAAAAAGATAACGAGAAACTTAAAAAAACTTTTATGTACAAAGATAGACATGAGAATTCCTCCCAAGTGAGCTTGTTTATAGTCTCTAAGCTTGACTTCTTGTTTAAACTCTAGTAACCCCGAGACGATTCTCCAAAGAGATCTGAGGTTCCTTCACCAGGCTTTCTTCTCGGACTTATCCAACCACCATTGTTCGGTTTAGCTCGGTTGTTCACTTTCGACTCTNACAAGTATGATTGTTTCATCAGGCATAACCTCTTTGATTATGAAGTTCCTTGAGCAATTTAGGTTCACATCTCTTGGGCAATGCTTGAGCCTTGGGTTGAGTAGAAACACTTGATCACCACTCTTAAGGTCCATTGTTGGGGCTTGAGGCTCAAAACTGTTTTCAGAAGAAGTTGTGCCTGAAGTGGGTTGTGGCCGAGCTGGTGGTCGAGCTCGGAACATGCGTGTGGGTTGTGCTCAAACTGGTGCTCGAGCTAGTGTTCGAGCTCAGAATCTACTTCTCCTGAAATGGGCAATTTGCTCACTCTAGTTGCCAGCCTGAGTTTTCTGGTTTCCTCTAATTCTGCAAAAACTCTTGCATTTGATTCTTTGACACCCCAAATGCTTCTTTATGCTCTGAAACCTTGTTCGAGTCCTTCACCAACTCATACTCCAATAAATCGCTGCTTGAGTACCCATCTTCATGATTGTCCTCATTCATCTCCTTGATAGAGAATAGCTGACCTTGGATTGTAGGCTTCTTTGTTTTGTCTTTGATGTTGAAGATCATCTTTGGACCATTCCCCATGTTCAACCTGATGTTGCCCTTTTTGACATTGATCATAGCTCCAACCGTAGCTAAGAATGGTCTTCCCATGATCAATGGATCTTTTGGTTCCTTGTCCATAGCCAAAACCACAAAATCTGTGGGTATCTCTACACTCCCAATCTTGATGGGCAAGTTCTCCAAGAGTCCATGAGGTTTCCTAATGGATCTGTCAGCCAAAATCATAGATATGTTGGAGGCTTTATACTCATTGAACCCCATATTCTTGGAAACGGAGAGAGGCATCAAGTTGATGGATGCTCCTAAATTGCATAGGCATTTGTTGAAGGTCAATAGACCTAATGAGCATGGTAGAGTGAATGAGCCTGGATCTTCTCGATTCTCTGCTGTGATGACATTGCATTCATCATTTGGTATCAACCCTCCTTGAATTTCACCATCCTTCATGGAATTTTCAAAGATTGTTCGGTACTTCTCGGTCATCTCCTTCTTACACCTTGATGGATATGGTAACCTCGAAATGTAAGGTGGATGAACAAAAGGTGTATCCTTCTCGTGTGAAACATATGGTTGTTCAACTGAAATTGATTTGATTCTGGCAGCTGAGGTGGTCACGAGAATCAGTTTTTTCATAATCTTCTTTTTTCAGCTCCATTTAGACTCAAACTCCCCCAAACTTGAACCTCATTGTCCGCAATGACATGGGTAGGACAATTTGCAGCAGGTATAGCGTATACATTCTCTAAAAATATGGCATTGACTTGTGCATAGTCCTTTGGGTTCTGAATTGCTTTGTTCAGAAGTTGGCATAATCTTCATTTTTTCAGCTCCATTTAGACTCAAACTCCCCCAAACTTGAACCTCATTGTCCGCAATGACATGGGTAGGACAATTTGCAGCAGGTATAGCGTATACATTCTCCAAAAATATGGCATTGACTTGTGCATAGTCCTTTGGGTTCTGAATTGCTTTGCTCGTAAGTTGGCTATTTGTCTTTGGAGTAGAAGTAAAAGTAGAACCAGTGATGCTCTCCAAATAGTTCACCCTTGAGGTTAAATATTCAATTTTTGTATAGATGGCAGTGAATGGGGGAGTCTATCTTATGGTTGAGTGCACCAAACTTCTTTGATGTTTCCATTGCACCAGTTGCTCTACCTTGGAGAAGTTGTTGTAGCAATGCTTCGACATTGGATTGTTGACCTTGTTGTTGCTGAGGAACGAAACCAGGAGATGCGCCTACTGGTTGGTGTTGTTGAAAACCATTTTGTGCTTGTTGCGTAGGAATAAATCCATGATTCTGTTGTTGACCAAAGTTGATGAAAGGTTTAGCTTGTTGTTGTTGCTGCGGTGGATAGACCTGATCTTGAGGATTTGCCACGTTGGTGCTGCGGTAGGAAAGTCCAGGGTTGTTCTGGTAGTTGATGAAACCTTTGTTATATCCCCCTTGGTTCTGTATGTAGCTAATCTCTTCATGTTGATCATTTTCCCCAGCTTGGATTTGAACCTGCTTTTCCTCATTCAAAAAATGAATTTGATGTTGTTGTGCAAGGAGTAGCCTATCCAACTTGTCATTCAAAGCCTTGATGTCTTTCCTAGTCTTATCATTAGAATCAGAACTACCTGGTTGATGTGATCATAGACGAGCTTGAACCTGAACCAGAGCTT
>OVAV01000207.1:0-20496 GCA_900406375.1 Iberis amara | reverse complement strand
AAAAAAAGTTTGAAAATCATTGATCTCTCTTATTTTCAAAACAAAAATAGATTTTACTAATTTAGTACTTGCAAAGTTCTTTAATTCTAAAGCAGTAAGTTAATGCACTTCCTGTGGACTATAATATTCTAGTTTTTTAGTATAAGAAATAGATAATCTTTATGTTCCTTACTGCATTATGTGTGATGTAGATAAATGCAAATTCATATTTATAAGATGATAAATCAGCATTATAATCAATGTGTTATAATTTTTATTATCACCTCACCTTTATATTATTTTTTAGAAATATTATTAGTTGGATTCAATGTGTTGTTTTAACAATTTTCAACCATAGTTAAGTTATTCATATAATTTAAACTTTAAATGAAATTTTTTTTGTCAACAACTTTAAATGAATTAAAGTAAATAACTGGTTCTGGTTGGTTTAAAGCTTAATATGTGAAAAAATGAAAAAGTGGGAAAATAGCAACTTGCATTACATATTTAATATGTCACATTAAAACATTTTTAAAATTAAGAAAAATATGGGTCGAGGTTGAGTATTAATATTAACAAATTAGCATCGTTTACTTTCACTGGAATATTTACATAAACCTAAAAAAAAAATCCAGATTTTATTTTATTTTATTTTGTTATCGGTTTTTTCCCCGAAATTTTCGATCGCCGATCGACAAAAAATCTCGAGCTTTTTTTCCCGGCGATGCGTGAATAGCCGATTAACCGATAACTTTCACTGAACCAGAAATTCTAAGTAACTGTAGTACAGCTGCTTGATTTCGAATTTGCTGGTGATTCGTGATTTTGTAACCTCGATTCGGCTGGCTTGATCTGTTCGAGCTTTGTAGGAAGAACTTGCAGCGACCTAGTTCTGTTTTTCCCCAAATATATAGGTAAGATCGGTAGCTCTAGTATCGGTTTTTTTTTGCATCCTATTGTTTTTGCTCATTGTTGTTATTGTGGGTAACTAGCTTGAGATTTTAGGGTAAATCTTCTGAAATGGGTTTATTGTGATTAATTGAAGATGTTAATAGCTTAAATCTAGCACTTTGCTTGTTTGGCTCGTGGAAATCTGTCCAAATAGAGAGAAAATTACGCTACTTTTGACTTCGACCCAAATCTACTCGAGTAATTTTGAAATCCTGTCAGATGATTTAGTGAATCGAAAAATGTAAAGTCATCAAATATTGTCAAAAACGGGATTTTATTTCCTCAGAGATTTTGGATCTAGGATCCAAGGATGATTCTAGTATGTTAGTAAGTGCGGTTGTTTGGTCAGGTATAACTTAAAAGAATAATGCTGTTCTCTTGAATGTTTGCAGATAATGGTGATCTTCTGGTGGTTGAATATGGAATGTCTTTTGGCTTTTAGCTTGTGAAAAGTGAAAAACAGTCTTATTTTCCTTTAGCATAGCTGCTGCTTTTATATATTGGTTTTGGTTTCTACATGGAAGCATACAGAGAGGAAGCTCTTAGAGTTAAACAGATAGCTGAGAGGAGATTTGCGGAAAAAGATTTCACAGCAGCAAGAAGTTATGCGTTGAAAGCTAGGTCCTTGTTTCCTGATTTGGAAGGTTTAACTCAAATGGTTGCGACATTTGAAGTTTATCTAGCTTCTCAGAGTAGAAGTGGTGGTCAAATTGATTATTATGCAGTACTTGGACTAAAACCGTCGGCTGGGAAAAGAGAAGTTAAGAAACAGTTCAAGAAGATGGCTGTATTGCTTCACCCCGACAAGAACAAATGCATTGGAGCTGATGGTGCTTTCCATCTCATATCTGAGGCCTGGACTTTCTTGTCCAATGAGTTTAATAAAAGCACTTTTTATTACAAAAGAAAGAAGCATATTGACTCCACAGTGGTCCAGAAGCAGAGCACGGAGTACATGCCTGAGACCGGGACTGCAGAATTTGGCCGGTTTCCACCATCTTCAGAAAGAGTAGATACTTTCTGGACTGTATGTACCTCTTGCAAAGTTCAGTATGAGTACCTGAGGAAGTATGTAAATAAGAGGCTTTCATGTAAGAACTGCCGTGGAGCATTTATTGCTGTGGAAACTGGTCCTGGTCCTATTAGTGCACCATTCCATTACACGCCTCCATCTCATGCACCTCCAAGTAATGGCTATGGCACACATGCTTATGATGCTGCTGCACGCATGCCCACCAATTCTACGTATTTCTTAGGCCATTATCCTGGTCAAGGACATGGATATGAATATGCTACAAATGGTTCATATGAGTGGAGCCCATACTCTGGAACAACCTCTCCTGGAAATCAAGATTTGAAGCATGTGTCCAATGGGTATCCTTATAAACACAGCAACTCGGTAGTGAGCACAGGAATAAAGAATATCAAGGATGGTTCTAATGGGACATGCTCAATGAAAAGCACGACAGGTAGTCTGTTATATGCTAATCCACCCAGTATGTCTGCTCAAGGGACTGCAACTAAGGTTAGCAGACCTGGGAAGAAGAGTAAAGTTTTTCTGGAATCTTCTGGTAATGGATTTGTTGACACCTCTCTGAAATCTGCTTTAGTATCAAAGACAATGATTGCAGACGCCAACATGGAACATGATTACAAACTTCATGGCCAAAGCTATGGCTCAACTAGGCGGTGGTCTGCGCAGTCAGTATTGGATACACGGAAGCCACTAATTCAAAAGGCCCGAGCAGACATTAAGCAAAGACTGGACATCATGAGATTGGCTTCAGAGGCTGCAGCAGCTGTAGAGGTCATGACAACCCTTACCGAAAAACATGTTACCTCGTGTAAGTTGGGAGATGTTACAGGACGCAAAACAAATGGGCCAATAACAGTTCCAGACTCTGATTTCCATGATTTTGATAAAAACAGAACGGAGGAGAGCTTTGAGCCAAGGCAAATCTGGGCAATTTATGACGAAGATGATGGTATGCCACGCCTGTACTGTGTGGTTAGGGAAGTACTCTCGGTTCAACCTTTCAAGATTGATATAGCTTACTTAAGCTCTAAAACCGACATCGAGTTTGGGTCAATGAAATGGGTACAATACGGGTTTACAAAGTCGTGTGGACATTTCAGGATACGAAACTCTGACATAGTCGAACAGGTTAACATCTTTTCCCATCTTTTGAGAGGCAAGAAGACAGGGAGGGGTGGTTGTGTCCGAATCTTTCCCAAAACTGGAGAGATTTGGGCTATCTACAAGAACTGGTCGCCGAACTGGAATGAATCCACCCCGGATGAAGTGAGGCACCAATATGAAATGGTCGAGATCCTTGATGAGTATACTGAACAGTATGGTGTGAGCATTAAGCCGCTTGTTAAACTAGAGGGCTACAAAACCGTGTATCACCGGAGCACGGGGGAGGAGAATAAGAAGTGGATACCGAGGGGTGAGATGTTGCGGTTTTCGCATCAAGTGCCGTCTTGGTTTCTTAATGATGTAACTAGTGGTTTTCCCAGAAACTGTTGGGACTTAGATTCGGCTGCAATCCCTGAGGAGCTGCTTCACGTCGGAGCAGGAACAGAATTATTTGAATGACCCATGCAAGAAAAAGAGGTTTTTAGATTGAGACCAACTGTAAGTGTTTGTATCAGCAAGATTGTGGAGTTTAATGAGAGGCTGTAACACCCAAACCATTCTGTTGTATTAGGCAATGTTCAACGAGTAAGCAAAGCATAGTTTGACTTTGATTGCTCTGTTTTTTTTTCCCCCTTTCTTCTTACCGTTCTGTATTCGTTTCTTTGTTGACCTTTAGTGATGACAGAATTTTTACAGTAGGGTTTTAAATGTAGCAATTATCTATCATTTCTTATGATTTTTGTTAGTTATTTTCTGATGCAAGCTTGTTCCTCTATGGCCTCGGATGCGTTCCCTCCATATCCAGTGCACATCACTCTTTAGCTGAAATAAACCACTCTGTATTTTTTCTTTTTGGTCAAAAAACCACTTTGTATTTCTATCTTCATCTTTTTCGATGTAATAGTTTACAACGTTTTTGAATCTTCATAAGCTAATGGGCTTCTTTGGACTATGATTTTCCAAATTTTCGCAAGTGAAAATGTGATACAATGATGGACATCAAGGATCTATAAGCTAAACATGATGTATTGGATTTGATCTTATATGGATATTTTGGAAATTCAAGTTGGACCAATGACAATATCTATGATCAAAAAGTTTGTTGGAGCCACTAGAAGACTACTAAGTTATATGTGGAGCCATTCAAATGACTTAAGTCAAGAAGTTCAATCTATAACATTATACATCCATGTTTAAGATCAATATATGGGTATTTGAGACCCTTGTACTCTTTCTTCTTATCTTTGGTTTTGTTCCAATGAGTTTTCCAAGAAAGACTTTAATGAGGCAAGTTTATTACATTGTAATAGTCCATATTATGATCTTACACAAAGTAGCTCAAAATTCAGGAAGAAAAAAATCAAAATTCAGAAATGAAATCTCATTACTCAGTAAAGAAGCCTAAATATTGAGTAAGAAAGCTTCAGCCCGAATTCAGGAAGGAACCTACAAAATTCCCAAATAAAACTACTAAATTCAGCAAAGCGGCCACAACATTTACTAAAATAGCTATTCTCTCTCCTACATGCAAGAGGGACGAAATTCAAAATCTTCACATTTTTCTACATGCATAAACTCTCATTTAACTTTTTAGACTTCTTTTTCTTTTATATTCTCTTTGTAAACTCATGGAATGACTTTAATCATTTTCTTATTATTAAACTCTTTTTTTGAATTTGGTTCTCTACTTGGTGTGTAATATGCAAGCAGATTTTGATCTTTAGGTGTGTCATATCCTAAGATTACAAGGTGTATCAAAGGTCTTCCACAACCTTTGTGTATTACTATCAATCCATTTGTTCATCAACTCAACCGCAAGTCATTTCACCTTCATCCATCATCATCTCTTAGCTAATTAGTTCTAACCTCAAAGTGTGTTGTCTTTCTTAGGAAAATCGTATCAAATGGTATCAGAGTCACTTTGAAAGGCTAAGTATATTCGTTCCTCGAAAGACTACTCGTGTCCTCATTGATTAATCATATTTTGCTTGCTCTATGTATTCTATTTTGCTTAGATCAGTACGAAACTCATAAGTGTGATGTTTAGGACTGTTATTAGATGATCAATGAATAGAACTTGAATCATTAGTCAAGAGATTGTAATATGTTTCTAGGAAGAAAAAAATGAATTGTAGTATTATGCCTAAATTGTAATTTGTAAGACTGGTGTTGTTGATTTATTTGTGTAATTGTTTAAGAACTAATGGCTTATGAACAAGGAGTTAAGAGTAGCCAAAACAACAACAACAACACATTATTACTTGAGGCTATTACAAGCAAAATGGAACATATGATGAATACCAAGCTAGATGCATTCAGACAAGAGTTCAATCAGCAATCTGTCAAAGAATCAAACTACATAAGGTCTAGGAGACAGCCTAGGAAGCATTTGGGTCAAACAAGAGATGATGCCATAGAAAACTATAATGAACATAGAAGTAGTTCTTATCATGGCAGCCATAGGAGTCATAGGCATGCAAGAGAAGATAGGGAGCAAAGGCACCAAAGAACAAACAACCTTGAAGGCCTCAAGATTTGAGTTCCACCATTCCATGGAAATAATGATATTGATACATATTTTGAGTGGAAAAGAAGATTGAGTTGGTCTTTAACTGCCAAAATTACATAGAGATCAATATATTAAGGGTTGCTGCTACTGAGTTTCATGATTACGCACTCAGATGGTGGGATCAGCTTGTAACTTCAAGAAGACGCAATGGAGAGTATTACATTGAAACTTGGATAGAACTCAAATCAAGCATGAGAAAGATGTTTGTATTAAACCATTACCAACATGAGCTACATCCAAAGTTAAAGAGAATTACCCAAAGTAGTAAGAATGTGGAGGATTATTATCAAGAACTTGAAACCTTTTTGATTAGGGATAATGTACAAGAGGATAAAGACGCTACAATGTCAAGGTTCCTGGGAGGATTAAACAGAGAAATCCAAGATTGTCTTGAGCTTCAACACTGTGTAGATGTTCCACAAGACCATTCTCATTAAGCAACAACTGAAAAGAAAGGGTAATTCATGGTCAAGTTATGGGACATGAACTACACGTTCTAATTATCATAGAGATGACAAGCCAAACTTCCAAAAAAACTACAAGCCTTGATCTTCTTGAAACCGTCCCCTTATCATATGAAGAAGATTTTCTTATATAGTCATAGGAATAATCTTTCCAAACCTCATAGTTATGGGAATATTTCCTTTTCTCATTGTCGATTGAAGGAAATAAGTTGATTTTCATAGATCAGAAATGAAGTCGGGGCCATTTAGGCAGTTAACTTAAACGAAAAGAGGAACTTTCCATTCCTTCGGTTTTTTCCTTTACTCCTTTATCGTTGGATCAAACCCATCATACACAACCTTTGGTTTATGGGCTTGATCCAAGGTCTTGCTGGAGCAATCCTTGAGACCAGGGGATGCATTGTCTAGGATGAATTATTTTATCCCAAATAGTATGCCCCATACTTGTTGATTTATCAATGTAGAGATCAAGGAATAGACTCAAGTCGAAGGGATAAAACCTTGATGATATGGATTTCCTCATGGGAAGTTGAATTTAGTTCCCTAAGCGGTAATTTTTGGGGTTTCTCGGTAACAATTGAATTTCAAAATAAAAAAAAATAAAATAAATTTCAAAATTAAAAAATAAAATAAATTTCTTTGAAAGAATAGTCTCAACGCGACACATAGAGCACACAGTGGGATGAGTGGGAGAGATAATTTCTCTTTATGACTAAGCGAACTGTCCCTTTTTGAGTATAAATACTTACTCTTAACCCTAACATGCTTTTCTCTACTTGTTCTTCTCCACTTTCTTACTAAGGTAAACTCTTTCCCTACAATATAATTCAAAATGCTCTTATGAAAAATACTTTACCTTCTTCTTACCCTCTTGATCTATCGGTGGTGGCTCTTTGCAGTGATTATCCTTTGGTTAGTGATTTTGAAAGCTATTGTGCATGTGAGTACTTTCTATAGTCTATTTTTAACGAAGGGGGTTAATGTCTACATCGATTTTTTTTGTTGATTTGGTAGTAACCGTAGAACGTTTCACTTCTCACTTTGAAGGAGTTCATGTTCGGGTTATCCTCTCATCCACAAGGTATTATGCATTCTTTTCCTTTGTGTATTACTATTTTTATAAATTTCGATTGAAACTTTAGTTCTGATTTAAAGTGTTAATGTCTGATTCCCTAGAATCAGATCCGAGGATTTCTTCAATAGGCACTTGTTTGAGGGTTAAGCGAATTATAGATTTAGGTCGCTCTTGAACTCAATTTATGATAAAATCTTCGAAGTCTAAGGTTAACTTCAAAACTGAGCCTCAATCCGGGTTGGGCTCTTCTCGTAAAAACTTTGATTCTATAGTCGATGATGAGACCATACAAATCATCTATGAAGATATCAATCACCAGCATGTCACTGTGAGGGACCCATAACCAGGGGAGTGTTCCACTGATGTCAAGCCTCATGAAGTAGTAGCGTATGAGTCCCTTTTTGGGTTTGGTCTGAGGTCTACTATCTCGGCATTGGTGGATGAATGCTTAAGGCATTTTGAAGTGAACCGTGATCAGTTTTCTCCCATGGTTTAGCGATTTCTTATTGCATGCACGCGCTCGAAGAGTATCACAACATCAAGTTTGGCATATAAGCTATTTTCTACGCTTACTACGTAACTCCTTATCCCAATGACATCGACCGATACTATCTCCATTCTCGGTGGAACCAAGTTCTCGTACAAGGCTAAGTCGTTACCTAAAAAAGGAAACAATCTCTAGTATTGTGAATTTCACAAGATGAACAGCCACAACACCGCATAATACCGACATCTTTAATACATTCTATTTCAAAAGTATAAGAGTGGAGAAATCGAATCCATCCAGGATTTAAAGCAAGGTGGATAACAAGAATTTCTAGGAAAAAGAAAAGGAAACCACTGTAGGCGTTGTGGTAGATTTAATAACGTCCATGTTGTAACCAACATCAGAATAACGATCGTTAAAGATATGGATATGAAGAGGATATCATAACTATATGTTCATCCATGGTTCAAGAAACATGGTGAACAAGTGACATGAAGTGGATATCAAAACTAGGGATGAGCACAATTCCCTTCCAGTTCTGTCTCGAACCCGTCCCATAAAAAAATATATTCCTATATGGGACACCTTTTTATTTCCCGAATGGGAACATGACGGGAACGAGAATTTCCGACGTCCCGTTTGGGACAAATATATAAAATTATACACATATATTATATAATCATATTTCACATATATATATATATATATGTATATTTATACGATGTAAATATACTAATTTATTATTTTTCTAATGTTTATAGTATAGCTAGTAACTAAGATTACAACATATATATATATATATATATATATTACTAAGAAATACAACCTAATTGTTTTTGTGATTCTAAGAAAAACAACAGAAAAAGAGTTCATCCTTCCTAATTCTACAAAGAGACACGAGACTTGATGCTATTTAAAACAAAAATAAATGGACTTTGATGCTATTTAAAACAAAAATAATTCTTTTAATCTTTGTGGTTGTTACTTCTATGTCGTTTTTTTCATGACTTGTGTGTCGTTGAAAATTAATTAAGTGCCATAGGACATATTTTGTTGTATTTTCGAGAATGCCCATTCCCGTCCCGTCCCATCTTGAATATAAAATGGGACATAAGTGGGATATATGTTTTTGTTCTCATATTCCCGTCCCGTTCCCAAAAATTCTAGTCCCGAATTCCCATCTTCCCACCCCTCACAACTCAAAAACCCTCTTGAGTAACACATCAAAACTCTAAGCCATTTTTGTTTTGTTTTGTTAATTTCTTGTATTAGAACCATCTATTATCTTGGGCTATCTCTTACTCTCATGAGTTTAGAAGATACATAAGTATCTTGATGATAATGGTTGTATATTAATATAAGAAGGAAAAAATGACCATAAAGAGGATAAAGAGTGAAGAAACAAGGAGAAGAGAATCATATCTCTAAAATCCTCTTGTGTAACCTTTGAAACTCCAAATGATTATTTTGTTCCTGTTTTTGTGCCTTTTTGTGTCAAGAATCATTTATTATCTTGGGCTATCTCATATTCTTATGAAGTGGAATGAAATTCACAACATTTTTGGTTGATAAGATGTCAACCGTTCAATTTTATGGATCCTATGAAAACAAAAATGGCCAGCTTGAAGTTTGGGTTATTTGCCTTAGAAAAGGTGGGATGATAGTATCTTGAAGATATCAATAATAGAATCAAAGGTGGATAAGAATAAAGAGCCAAGTAAAAAATTCTTAAGAAGATTTGTCCATCTTTGGAGAATCCCTTAATCATGATATTTATACTATTTTTTTTACTTAATATGGTTTTTTTCCAAGAGGTTTTCCATATTGAGGTTTTAAATGAGGTAAATCTTCATGATTCCAAGTTTAACCAATTCTCATTGGATTAATATATAGGGGGAGTGTGGGAACCGAAATTCGTACCGTCTGATTTCCGTTAGTTACAGAAAATCAGAGAGAACTCTAACTTTCCAGAGATTCCAGATTTATGTGAGTCAAACGTTAACAAGATCAGAGTACAAAAATAACTATTATGAAAACGAATTTAAGAATACGAAAGGGGTAAAAGAAATCTTATTCCGAATCTCGTGAGCGTGTTACAATCAAGTGATAGCCTCGGCCGTAAGAATAGTCGGCGAGTATCCTTGATCTAACGACAGAGACTATGAATAACCTAATCGAGTCGCAGCTCACTAGCAAGAACAGAAAAGTAATCTAAAAACCCTAAGTCTTTTGTGCGGAGAATTGAACGTGGTCATAGCTCTTCCTCCTCTCATCTCTTATATAGACTCTGCAGCTTGTCCGATTTCCTTTTCGTCCTCCGATTCTTCTGCGGAAATCTTCCTTTTCTGAATTCCTTCCATTTCTTTATCGGAGAATTGGTCTTTCGTGCGGCGATATGATACGGTTTTTGTGATACGTTAGCCGTTACCGTTTATGCGGTTATTTTGGAGTTTATACGAAAAGAATAAGTTTTACGATTTTGGTCGCATAATTCCAACGAAACCTCATAATGATACAAAACAAGAGAC
Organism: Iberis amara; assembly: GCA_900406375.1. NCBI lineage: Eukaryota > Viridiplantae > Streptophyta > Magnoliopsida > Brassicales > Brassicaceae > Iberis > Iberis amara. The sequence goes on along the minus strand of OVAV01000207.1, from coordinate 10,303 downwards.
AAGATGTTCGAGACGAAGTCAGCTCGCCACTGGCGAACTGGCGAGCTGAATCGTTAAAATCTAGCTCGCCAATCAACGAGCTGATTGTGCGTTCAACGTACATGTTCTCGTTTGTCTTGTAAACAACGTTCGGGGCCAGAAACATTTATCGAAGAATCTTGACTTACTCGTCGTTGTCTCAAAACGTACCCATCGAGGGCTTCCACGAACGTTGACCGTAAGAGAACCATCTTGCCTCGTTAAAACCTTAGTGACAGGAAAACCCGATGGGACAAAACCTTCTCGACTAAGGACAAAAGAGTACAGAGATGGTTGCCTAAACTGTCCGATGACCGTTGTTTGTTTCTTCCGAAATGTATTTCCGGGAGTATTGTGACTTTGGTTAACATGTTCCGTTGATTGGGATTGTAATGATTTCATGAGGCGTTAATTTCGTCGTGACTATTTTTGACCCCAAGAGGGAGTATTCAGATGAAGATCGAAAAGAGCTATAAGAGTCAGGTTTAAAGTTTGGCCTTGTGTTATACATGCCTTGAGTCACACACACCTGGCCACTTTCGAGCTGTCACTATTCTTTGCTGCTGTGCAAGGCTGAAGCTCTGTCCGTGGCAGTCACTGCCATGCTTAACACTCTGATTTACGCACATCCTCTTTACGCAAGCTTTGACTTATCATGGAGCCAAAGTCAAAATTAAAATCTAAGTGTAACCTCTATAAATATGATGTAATGCTCAATTTTGTAATTTAAGGAGAGATAAAACCTCTCACTTCTCCTTTATGCTTCAAACTCTTTGAAACTCACTCTTCTTATGTTTAAATTTTGTTCTAATCTTCTTTCTAAGTGTCTTACTCAAACCATTTATTGTGTTACTCCCACTCAATATTGTATACATCTTTCTCGATTTACTTAATGCAAATTTTTGTTCTTGTTCTTCATTCTTCATTTATTCTCCCATCTTTAATATCAAATTCTAACATGGTATCAGAGATATAAGCTCCTAACATTTAATTTCCGCAATGTTTTGTTTCATTTGGTTTAGTTTCATCTTTCAAATTAGTTTTAAGGGATTTAATCGGTTGAAATCTTTTTAATGTTCTGTTTGTGCTTTACAGTTGGTTTGTGAACGTTTAGTTTCTGTTTTTGGGTTATATGTTCATCCATGGTTCAAGAGACATGATGAACAAATGACAATGAAGAGGATGATGGAATAGAAACAAGAGGGAAATAATCATAACGCAAAAACCCTATTGCGTAATGCATCCAAACTCTAAATCATTTTGTTTATGTTTTGTTAATCTCATGTTAGAACCATATATATCACTTTGGGCTATCTCTTACTCTCATGAGTTTAGAAGATACATAAGTACCTTGATGATAATAGTTTAAAAAAAAAAAAATAAAAGGAACAAATGACCATGAAGAAGATAAAGAGCGAAGAAACAAGAGGAAGAGAATCATATCTCAAAAATCCTCTTGAGTTACTTTTGAAACTCCAAGTCATTATTTTGTTCATGTTTTTGTATCTTTTTTGTGTTAATAATCATTTATCATCTTGGGCTTTAATATGTTCTTATGAACATAGGAGATACTTGTGTATTCTAATGTTGTAAATTAATATGGTCAATAACATAAAGTTGTGTCTTTAAAACCTTGGACTAGACATTCTTATATGAAATAAAATGTTTAAGTCTGTTGAATTGAGCCTAGGTTAAAAGATGTGTAATTTTTGAAGATTAACTCATTCAAGACCTTTAGGCATTTTGTTTTTGGAAAAGGCATTCAAAAATATATTTAAAATGTTGTAAACAATAATTTCAAAAACAAAGAAAGAGAACCGAGGTTAAGAAATGATACAATTCCTTGGACCTTGTTGAATCCAAGTTCTTTGGTATTTCAAGAATGTTACAAAATAATTTCTCAAAATGTTTTCAAAAAACTTTTCAAACAAGGATTAGAGAACCAAGGTCTTAAGACCTTGATGAATCTACAAAATCGTTGATTTTGATTTTGAAGGAAGAGAACCTTGACACACCCATATGGGTTTTAATCAATTATGGCTTTGATAAATTCAAATCCTTCTTGTCAAAAAGTTCACAGGGGAAGAGAACTTTGGTCTATGAAAGACCTTGAGGTATCCAAAAGTTCTTGTGTATTTAAAAGAGAATGAACCTTGATTTATAAAATATCTCAAGGGACTTTAAACTTTTAAGATCTTGATGGATCTATAAAACCTAAGGGAGAGAGCCTTGGTTTTAAAATAAATAAAAAGTTTAATCTCTTAAAACTTTGATGGATCTATAAAACCCTATTAGTGTGGAGGGAAGCGAACCGTGATGAATCCAAAAGTCCCCACAAACGTTGTCTAACATTATTCATGACATGTTATGATCCTAAGAGGTTGAGCTTAAGTATTTAAGTAATGATGATCCATCTAATCTTGTGTAAGATTAATGGCCGAGACTTTTTGGTATTGAAAACCATGTCTAAAACTCTTAGTGTCATGAACTTGTTGAAAGTCCTTATGGCGGAAAAAAAACCACCATGAAAAAGGGAAAAACTATTGTTTGATTGTTTTTATGAAGGTGCATTGAAGAAAAACTCAAAAGAATGGAAAGCACCATGTGAGGGGGAGCTTTTTCAAGCAATTCTGATTATATGTTCAATCCTAGTTCAAGAGGTTTAGCTTCCGGTTTTACTTGCTATCACTTGAAACAAATAGATGTTTCACTAGTTATTGGTGTTGCAAATTGCTCTTAAATAAATCATACTCATCTATGAGATTTTCAAATATATTCTAAGTGCTAATTTTAATGATTAGGAAATCTAATTATTTTGACTTAATTTACTCCCTTTTGCAAGTATTAGGTCTTGTCAATATAATTAACGTTTTCAAAATTATTAATATTTATGATTATTTTATCATTGGCTTTCAAAATTTAGAGTAATTTTGTAAATTTGGTACCTTTTATTCTTTATTTTTGAAAATAGGTACTTTTATTTTAAATTTGGAAAACATGTACTTTTAGTTTTTTATTTGAAAAATAAGTATTTTTGTTCATTCACACGAACCGTTCATTATTCACACAAACAATTCACCATTCACATACACTATTCATCATTCACACAAACAATTCATCATTCACGAAATAAAAAAGTACCTAAATACGAAGACTTTTATAAAGTACCTTTTTAGCAAATTATAAAACCTTTTAGTAACCTATTACCCAATTTTCTCTAAAATTTATATCTCTTGATGGTATAGAAAATGACCACTTGAAGACTTGAGGGTAACCAATGTCCACTCTCAAAAGTAATCTTAAATGGAAATAAGGTAACTTAAGAAGAACCTCAATAAGGTCCATATATAAGGTGAAAAGCATTAGAAAAAGACCCAAGAGTTCAACAGTCAAATAGGCTACTGTTTTGAAAACCTATCAATGCAATGCATGTGAAGGTCTCATTCAACCAAAGATGGCAAAAGGTATATTTGTGCACTAAAAGGCACTTTCGTATCAGACCAAGAAGGAGTTTTCCACAAAAAGTTGTTCTAGATCCTCTACTCAAGAAGGAACAACCTCAAAGTAGATTCACCCAAATTAAAGATCGAATGAAGAAGTTATAACCAGTTAATTCGGAGGAAGTAGAAGACATTTTCCCTGGACATGTAATTAGTCATTTGAAGATTCCATCCAGACTAGGAGGAATAAAATTTTGAACCAAAGTGTTCTAGAAGCTAGATTCAACAGGAAATTAGGAGAAGGTGGTATTAAGTCCACTACAATTTTGGCTGACAAGATATCAACCATTCAATCTGAAGGATCCTATGAAGACAAGAATGACTAGCTTGAAGTTCGGGTTAGAAAATATGGGATGTTTGAAGTAACATGATAGTCTTTTAAAGATTCTAGTAAGAGAATCAAAGGTGGATAAGTATAAAGAGCCAAGTCCAAAATTCGTAAGAAGATATGACTATTTTTGGAGTATCCCCTAATCATGTGATATATACTTTTTTTCCTTAGTGTGGTTTTGTCCCATGATGTTTTCCACACTAAGGTTTTAAATGAGATAGATCTTCATGGTTGTAAGTGTTAACTAATTCTCATTGGTTTAAGTTTGATGGGGACTATTGAGATGAGGATAAAAAAGGAGCTGTTAGAGTGAGGTTTAAAGTCTTGGTTCACATGTCAAACTTATGGCCTTGTGTCACACACGCCTAGAAGTTTCCATGAGTTTTTATTGTCCTTGGCTGCTATACAAGACTGAAGCTTTGTTTGTTACAGTCATTGCCATGTTGAACACTCTCATTTATGCATAGCCTCCTTACAATTTTTTTTTGACTTATCGTGGAACCTAGGTTAAAATTCAAATAGAGCCTATGAACACTCAATAAATATGATGTACTTCTCAATGTCGTAACCTAAAGAAAGATAAAACCTCTCATTGCATTATACTTCTCCTTTATGCTTCAAAATCTCTCAAACTCTCTCAAATTGTGTCTTCTTTACTAAACATAAATTATGTTATAATCTTCTTTCTAGCCATTTTCTTTGTTACTCAAAAAAGCTTCTTTCTAAATGTCTTGCTCAAACCATTTTTTGTGTTAGTCACTCTTAATCTTTCATACATCATCTCAGATTATCTAATGAAATTTTTTGTTATTGTTCTTCATTCTTCACATGTTCTCTAATCTCTAATCTCAAATTCTAACAGATATACTTGTCAAATATATGATCGCTAGTGATCATATCGGTCATTTTCAAAACAGCTTTCACATACTCCATATGTACAATATGAAGCCGACCCCACAAAGTGATAATTTTGGGGTCACTTCAAGGAAATTTCTAGGCTATGTCATCACATACAAGGGAAATGAAGCAAACCCAAAACTTATCTCATCACTGACCTACATCTCAAAAAATACAAAAGAAAGACAATGCCTCACTAGAAGAATCGCCACACTCAACATGCATGTTCATTTCACGATCAACGGAAAAATATTTTCGCTTCTATCTGCTACTACGCGACAAACAAAGGTTTGAATTGGATGAAAAAAGCGAAAAAACATTCCAACGACATAACCAATATCTCCTCTGGCCACCCATATTGGCCAATCTAGAAGAAGTAGAGACCCTATTCCTTTACATCTTGGTCTCAATCACCATGGTAAGCACAATATTGGTCCGAGAAGATAGAGGAGATCAACGACCAATTATCTATGTCAGTAAAACATTAACATTGACAGATGTTAGCTATCTGATCATGGAAAAGTCAGCCTTTACTGTGAATACCGCAATATAAAATCTCCGATCATAATCGAGGTGTTGGCCACTCATCCACTACGCTCCATCCTGCATAGTCCAAACCAATCCAGCCAAATGACAAAATGGGAAATCGTACTAAGCGAATACGATATCGACTACAGAGGCCGCACAAGTGCTAAGTCTCAAGTCTTGACAAATTTCCTAGTTGAATTACCACCCATAGCTCGGCGGAGTGGACGCACCCTCCAAACTTTTGACCTTACACGTAGACGAATCTTCCCTATGGTAGGGAGTCAGAGTTGAAATTTAGCTTGAATCTCCAACAAGCCAAATTTTGGAACAATTTTCACCTTGGTTTCGCTGCGTTAACCAACGAAGTCGAGTACGTGTGGTAATTCAACTAGGAAATAGGAGCTCGGTAGCTAAAAGATTTATGTAACTCTCAGTTAGGAGAAAATCAGTACAATTGGGCGTACAGAGCCAAGAACGTTAGAATTGACAAATAATTGAATGTGGTGAAACAACCAATTTCTTTGAGCTAATAAAGATACAGACATGAGACAACTAAAAAGCAGATGCATAAGCATCCCTCACGTTGGGATCCAAAGAAAAAGGAAGAATAATCGTAGAAGTAATCGAGGAACCAAGTATTCCCACAAGTGTGGTCAGCTTCATCAAAGAAATTGGTAGTCCTAAAAACGAAGCAACCACCAAGCTCGTCCATGACTGGAGAACCGAGTCTAGGGCTTCCATCAAAGAAGGAAACCCTACTACAAGACAAGTGGAAGGCTCAGCGCTTGAAAGAAAAATGCACAAATTACGCGATCATCGATGAAGTTCTCTATAAATGCATTGCGCAGAGAACCCTCTTCACATGCATCCACATAAACGAGGTGGAAAGAGTAATGGTCGAAACTCACGAAGCACATGTACTATTTTCCCACGATGACTGAGGAATGTCATAGATATGCACTCCGATGTTAGCTATGCCAGAGACACCCTCTCATTAACCAATCTGCGCTCGAGCTACTGAAAACCGCCTCGACTCCATACCCGTTCATGCGTTGGCCAATGGATGTGGTATACCGTTTTCTACCCTCGATGCAAAAGAAATTTTTCCTTGTCATGAACGACTACTTCACGAAGTGGGTCAAAGTAGAGGCATTCACACAAGTCACATTTAAATAAGTACATCACTTCGTCTGGAAAAACATCATCTACCGCTATGGTCTCCCTTACGAGATTATCACTGGAAATGGGACAAAGTTTTGCTCAATAAATTCAAAAAAGACTCTAATAAATTCAAAATATTTTGACGAACTATACAGAGTGCTCTTGTCACATCGCATGACGCTGAAGCATGCCACTAAAAAAACCCCGTTCTCTATGTCGCACGGAGTCGAATCCATAGTACCCACTAAGGCAGACGTCTATACACTACGACGACTCACGATGCCAGAGAACCCCGAGCTAAATAGTACGATGCTCTGCGATAAACTTGACAACCTCGAAGACGAGCACGACCAATCTCTATTGCGTACCCAAAACTATTAGTCCATTGCGAAGAGATACTATAACGAAGGGGTCAAGACTAGAAGATTTAACGAAGGCAACTTGGTCATGCGCGAGACTTTCTCCAATACAGCTGAGCTTAATGGTGGTAAACTCGGAGCTAAGTGGAAAGAACATTACCATATCACATGAGTGATCTGCTCAGGAGTGTATGAGCTCGTAGCATGGATGGCACTCCGATGCCGCAGTCATGGAACACGAGGAAAATGAAGATGTTCTACTTTTGAAAACAATAAAAACCAATGTAACAAACTACAATCGACTTTATCTTGAAAATGGGTACATAGATAGCCTCACCGAGATGCAACTACTTCAATACAAAAATATTATTATTCCATTTCGGCTAAAGCGTTACCAAGGAGAATTAATCATAACCTTAAAACTTAAACATCCTAAAAAAAATATAAAAGGATTCAAGTATTAGGTTGGTTAATCGAACGAACATATTATCATCAACCTCGAAACTTATGTATTGAGAATAAGGAACAAACATAAGCTGAAGTGAATTCGCATCATGGTCCTGTCCAGACTCGATATATAAGATAATAATAGATATAACTTAAGGAATTCGAATTATGACTCGCATGATGTGATTCTCTTCAAGACCGTAACTTTGAAAATGGCTAAAATATATAAGATTAAGATAGATAGAAAGTGGATCGAATGGCACACAAGGGGTGCGGAAAAGCCCTAGATTCCTGAATATATGTGGATCGAATGGAGCACACTGCCAAGACTTCTGATATACCAAGTTGATCTTTGGATATTACAAACCAAGAGATCGGATAAATATTGGATATTACACACCAACACACCCTAATGAACCGTTGGATATTATACACCAAAGAAAACAAGAGGCTACTAAATATTGCATAACTAGTAGGGTCCAAATTTAGAGACACATATTTTTGATAAAAAATGGATGATTTCTTTTAATAGATTACAAGAGTTTATAAAGAGAACAAAATAATTTTTCATGTAATAGAGAGAGTGAAAGCTTTAATATCCATCCATCCATGCATGTAGGAGAGAGAATATCTTTTAATTGTTGTCTTTCTTCAATTGCACATATCTTTTGATCCATGCGGGAAGTTTTCTGGAAAGTTGACTTCAACACATACAACTTCTGCGAAGGGCTCAAGCCCAAATTCATACGACAAGGGCTTGTAAAACCGTCATCTTTGAGAAGCAGAGAATCTGGCCGAGAAATGAATGTTGTGTCTTGTAGCTTTGCTTTTTAACATAAAATTTTGACATACTTTTTCTTCTCCTTTAGAATACTAATGATGTGATTCAACACTTTTTTTTATAAAATACCCAACTTGCCTTAGTTCATGATTTCAAGCTATTAACGATTGTATTATCTTCATTGTACTCGAAATCTTTTATTCTTCAAAGTGGGATTTGATACCAAATGATGCGATTCTCCTCAAGACCGTCACTTTGAAGAATGCGGAAAATCCCTTGATTCGCTGGATATATGTGGATCGAATGGAACACACAGAAGTTGCGGATGATTTCTGATACACCAAAGTTGATCATTGGATATTACACACCAAGAGATCGGATAGGTGTTCGATACTACACACCAACACACCCTAATGAACCTTTGAATATTATACACCAAAGAGAACAAAAGGCTACTAGATATTACACACTAGTAGGATCCAAATTTAGAGAGACATATTTTTGATAAAAAGTTGGATGATTTATTCTATAGATTACAAGAACTTATAAAGAAAACAAGAATGTTTTTCATGTAGGAGAGAGAGTGAAAGCTTTAATTTTTGTCTATCCATGCATGTAGGATAAAGAATGTCTTTTAATTGTTGTCATTCTTCAGTTGCATGTATATGTTGATCCACACAGGAATGTTTGGTGCTCTTGGGCTTTCTGGAAAGTGGAATTCAAGACCTATAACTTCTATAAAGGGCTGTCCAAATTCCTACAAAAAGGCTTGTAAAACCTTCATCTTTGAGAAGCAGAGAATCTGGCTAAGAAATGAATGCTGTGTCTTATAACTGTGCTTTTTGGCTTGAACATTTGAAATACTTCTTCTTCTCCTTTGGAACACTAATGATATGATTCAAAATTGTCCTATAAAATATCCAACTTTCCTTAGTTCATGATTTCAAGCCATTGATGATTGTATCATCCTCTCCCACTTGAAAGTGATTTGTCCTCAAATCCGTTTTATTGTACTTAAAATCTCTTAGTCTTCAGAGCGGGCTCTGATACCAAATGATGTGATTATTCTCAAGACCGTCACTTTGAAGATGGCTAAAAAATATTAAGATTAAGATAGATAGAAAGTGGATCGAATGGCACACAAAGGATGCAGAAAACCCCTTGATTCGCCGGATAGATGTAGATCGAAAAGAACACACATAAGTTGCGAAAGACTTCTGATATACCAAGGTTGATCTTTGGATATTACAAACCAAGAGATTGGATAAGTGTTGGATATTACACACCAACACACCTTAATGAACCTTTGGATATTACACACCAAAAAGAATAAGAGGTTACTAGATATTACACACTAGTAAGATCCAATTTAGAGAGACATATTTTTGATAAAAAGTTGGATGATTTCTTTTAATAGAATACAAGATTTTATAAAGAGAACAAGATAGTTTTTCATGAAGGAGAGAGAGAGAGAGAGAAATGAAAGCTTTAATTTTCGTCCATCCATGCATGTAGGAGAGAATGTCTTTTTATTGTTGCCCTTCTTTGATTGCATGTATCTTTTGATTCACGCGAGAATTTTTTCGTGCTCTTGGGCTTTCTAGAAAATTGACTTCAAGACCTACAACTTCTATGAAGGGCTCAAGCCCAAGTTCTACGGAAAGGGTTGTAAAACCGTCTTCATTGAGAAGTAGAAAATTTGGCCAAGAAATAAATGTTGTGTCATGTAACTTTGCTTTTTCGCTTGAACTTTTGAAATACTTATTTTTCTCCTTTGGAACACTAATGACATGATTCAACATTTTTTATAAAATATCCTACTTATCTTAGTTCATGATTTCAAGCTAGTGACGATTGTATCATATACTTCAACCTTAAACAAGTTGATCTATATCAGGTTAAAACCGAAATCATTCTAACTCTCGCAGAATAAGTGATAGGTCTAGAATTTAATCCTAAACTACACTGCAGAGAACAGATCACTATAGCACAATAAAAGGTCGAATCTATAGAGTCAGATTGATAAACCAAATCCCTTTGTATTTATCAATCTAATATCAATAACTAGGTGATCAAGCTAATTCATGCATTAAGTTCGAATCTAGACTGAGAACCTAACNAGCTAATTCATGCATTAAGTTCGAATCTAGACTGAGAACCTAACAAATTCAATCCCCTTATGATAATTCTAACAATCAAACCTGGTTTTCTTGGGAAACCCTAAAAACTAACAGGTGAATTACTCAGACATTGCAAAGCATACACAATTCAATATCAAAGA
>OVAV01000206.1:0-15438 GCA_900406375.1 Iberis amara | reverse complement strand
TGTGATTAACATTTCCGTGAAAGCTTTTAGGCATTGATTTCTTCGTAACCGTTTTTGACCCCAACAGTTAGCCCCCGCCAGCTCGTAAGAATCATTGAGATGTTCTTGCGAGGTATAGAGTAGGTTAAGTTAGGTGAAATTGATGGCTAAAATTCTGAGACTTTGTCATGGGAAACTAGACTTCGTTTTGGGTGACAAAATTTCGTCGTGAGCGCCCAGGCTTCGTCGTGGGTGACCAGACTTCATCGTGGGCAACCAGACTTCGTCGTGGGCGACCAGACTTTGTCTTGGGTGACTAGACTTCGTTGTGGGTTGTTCACAGTTTCCCCTGTTAGTTCTAGGGTATTTACCAATTGTTCTTACGGCTGGAACTGCTGCCTGATTGTAAAACGTTCACGAGATTCAGAATAAGAAACCTCTTTTGCCCTATTTCTTATTATTAAAATCGTACTTTTATTATTTATCTTTCGTACTCTGATCTTGTTAACGTTTGACTCACAGAAGTCCGGGATCTCTGGAAAGTTAGAGTTCACTCTGATTTTCCGTAACTAACGGAAATCGACAGTGCAAATCTCGGTTCCCACAGTTTGGCGCTAGAAGGAGGGGGCAAGTGATTTCTTTCACGTCAAACAACAGGTTCAAAAGCATGAATACTGAAATCCAAAACAACTAACCAGCTCGTGACGGTCTTCAGCCGCACGAAAATGTTGAGCAGACTCCACCAACGAACATCACTACAGTTAACGCTGACGCAAACACTGCGTTCGAGGAGATTAAGAAGATGTTCTCGACTCTCGAAAAGAAGTCGGAAGAACAAGATAAGCTGACGAACTCTCTTGCAAAACAAGTTGAAACCCTAACTGCGAAAACTAGAGCCATCTTCCCACGCGGAACAACCAGACTCCGCGGAAGAAGACTTAAATTTGCGACTCCGCTCGACAGAACGCAAAACGTGCAAAAAGAGTAGCCGGATCAAAATCTCGACGAGACTACTCCTGATGCTACACTCAAAACCACTAACGACCTTACACCTCTCGACGAGGGAACGAAGGATAACGAAGCTGAACGAGTCAATCTGGAGCTCAGCGAATCGTCTGAAGAATCGGATGACGATGCAGATATACATCCTAGGAGGGTTAAGGACCGTTCGACTAGATAAAATCCCCGACTCGATAAGTCCATGACCGAGGAGGAGGAAATCATCTTCTGGGTAGAGAAAGAAAAACAAGCCGAGGAACAAGCTCGAATCATCCGAAACAAACGCCGACAGGCTCACAAGGCTAATGAGGAAGATTTCGACGAAATTCGCGATCTCCGCGAATCCCTCGCAAAAACCGTGGCTGAAATACAAGCGGTAAAATCGCAGATTCACCACGCTACTAGTGCGGCCCCAGAGATCGATCGACTCCTCGAGGAAGCACGGAAGACCCCGTTCAAGGCTCGAATAACTAGTGCTCGGATTTCAGACCCCGAAAAGGTCAAGATCCCGATGTACGATGGCACGACCGATCCGAAAGCATACTTACAAATCTTTCAGATTGCGATGGCCAGGTCAAAATTAAGGGAAGGTGAAAAAGACGCAGGATTTTGCCTCCTTTTCGTCGAGCATCTCCAGGGGGCAGCTCTCGAATGGTTCTCTCGATTGAAATGAAACTCCATCGCTAGTTTCCGACAACTCTCCTCAAAATTCCGCAAACAGTACTCCATGTTCATGGATAGGGAAACTTCCGACATCGATCTCTGGAGCCTTTCCCAAAAAGAAGATGAAACTTCCGACCCTCTGATTATCATGTTTACTCGGCGACGATTGATGTCGATGGCTCTATCCTCACGCTCTCTTTCGCGCTTTCCTTCCGTTGGGGGACCCTGAAGAGCGTTGTTGCCAGGCGGTGCATGGTCGGGTTTAGGTGGTCGGTTAGTCTCTCTGATGAGATCTTTTACACTTGATATTTCAGACATCTCTCCCACAAGTAGTTTTACCGCTAGCCTTGCTCCGAGAACTTTGCAGTTCGCCGTGGAGTGACCCTTTGTTTGGTGGAACTCGCATAAGTTGTTTTCGTCGTAAGAGACATTTCGAGTCCAGGTATTACCCTACGTTCTTCCTCGTTTGGAAGACGGGTTGATGGCATAGTTATGCGCTCCCTAAAGATCCTCTCCCTCGTGATGGACATACTTGTCGTTATGAGGGTTTTTCTTTTTCTATTTCTGCTCCAAGGGAGCATCTTTCGCGGACGCCTTTGCCGACTTATGCTTCAATGACAAGACTTTCATCTCTTCTTCGATGGTGATAAAATCTGCAGTCTTATGAAGAGCGTCATGGATTGACTGCGGTTTTTTGAGGGCTATACATTTTCTTAATTTTGATTTGTACCAGAGAGTTTTTCGGAGCGCGTCTACAGCTACTTTATCGCTTATCCCGATGACTCTTGATATCACGACCTTGAATGTTTAATGAAATCAAGGAGGGGTTCGTCCTCCCTTTGAGCCATGCTCCATAGGTCGACATCCAAAGTTTCTCTATCCATAAACATGGAATACTATTTGAGGTATTCTAAAGAGATTTGTCGAAAGTTTCCGATAGAGTTGCGTTTTAGTCGGAAAAACCATTCGAGAGTCGCTCCTTGGAGGTGTTCGACGAAGAGGAGGTAGAATCTCACGTCTTTTTCACCCTCCTTAAGTTTGGACCTTGCCATCGCGATTCGAAAGGTTTGTAGATGAGCTTTCGGATCGGTGGTTACGTCATACATAGGGATTTTGATATTGCAGGGATCGGAGATTCGTGCCTTAGTTATGCGCGCCGTGAATGGCGTTTTCTGGGTTTCTTCGAGAATTTGATCGATCTCTGGTGCTGCACTTCTGGTGTGGTGGATTTGTGATTTTTCCGCTCTAACTTCCGCAGCGGTTTTTGAGATGTAATCGCAGAGATCAAAAATTTCCTCGAGGTCATCGTCATTGGCTTTTGGAACTTGTAGGTGTTTATTACGGATGTTCCGAGCCTGTTCCTCGGCCAGTTTTTCTTGTTTCACCCAGAAGATGTTTTCTTCTTCTTCCGTCATGGGTTTTTCGAACTGATGATCTTTCCGAGCCGAGCATTTATTTCTTCTTCTTTGGTGCACGTCCGTGTCTTCGTCCGAAGAGTCGCACTATTCGATGGATTCCAAGTTAAGTCGCTCGGCGTCGTTTTCTTCCGTTTCCTCGTTTGAAGGCGGAAGGTTGCTTTTCAGTGTCGCATCAGGAGTTGTTTCCTCGGGATTTTGTTACGGCGGTTCCTTTTGCACTTTTTGTGTCCTGTCGAGCGGAGTCGCAAAAACAAGTCTTCTCCGGTGGAGCTTGGTTGTTCCGCGTGGGAAGATGGCCTTGGTTCCCGCAATTAGGGTTTCCACTTGTTTTGCGAGAGAGCTTGTCAGCTTATCTTGTTTTTCCTAATTCTTTTCAAGAGTCGAGAACATCTTCTTAATCTCATCGAACGCCGCAGTGTTTGCATCAGCGTTGAATGCGGTGACATTCGTAGGCGGAGTTTTCTCAACGTTGTCGTTTGGTTGAGCACCGTCACGAGCTGTTGGTTGTTTTGATTTTCATTAGCCATGTCTGAGCTTGTTGTTTGACGTAAAAGAAATCGCTTGTTGCCCTCCTTCAAGCGCCAAACCATGGGAACCAAAATTCGCACTGTCCGATTTCCGTTAGTTAAGGAAAATCAGAGTGAACCCTAACTTTCTAAAGATTCCGGATTTCTGTGTGTCAAACGTAAAAGATCAGAATACGAAAGTGATTAATACGAATACGAATTTAGGAACACAAAAGAGGGCAATAGAAATCTTATTCTGAATCGGTGCGTGAACGTTTTACAACAGGTGATAGTCTCGGCCACAACAACTATTGGCGAGTTATCCTAGATCTAGCAACGGAGACCGATAAACCTAGCTCACTAACAATAACGAAAAAATAGTCTAAATTCCTAAGTATTTCGGTGTGGAGAATAGAACGTGAATTGAACCTCTCTATCCCCCTTCTCTTCGTCTCTCTTATATAGGCTTCAAGGTTGATCTATCTTCCTTTTTCATATTTTGTTCTTCCGCGGAAATCTTTCTTTTCCGGTTTATTCTTCTACGGAAATATTCCTTTTATGGGTGAGCCGTTATTAGGCCTTGTTGGGCTGTTTTACGGTTTAGGCGATTTTTATGGTTCTCATCGGAGAACCAAGCTTTTGCACAATGATACGATTAAAACTTTGCGGAAAGATTATATCGATCGTGTAAGCGAGATAACGTCGGCGTTTAAGTTAGCCTTTATCGTTTTATACGACCAATAAATATGAGCACGTCCTTATGACCGTTCTGAGGAATGACTTTTCCGATCGCATAGTTATGATAATCCTTGGCGTTTCGGCAAACCATTATCGTTTTATACGAATAATCCCGAAGTAATCGTATGAACGGTTCCGATTATCCTGAACACCGAGGTCACCTTAGTCATACGGTGGCGAGCTGAACGTCCGTTGTTAACCGCTTCACAATCGGTGGGAAAAAACCTTCTCAACTAAGGACAAAATAGTATAGAGACAATCGCTTAGCGATTCTGCAATTGTTGTCCGATTCTTCCGAAACGTATTGACTACGGTCTTTCGGAAGTATCGCGACTTTAGTTAGTCTATTCCGTTGAGTGTAAGAGATTTAGTTAGCCAACTGGCGAGCTGAATGTACGAGATCTTTTCGGAAGTCTCGGGCTTTTTCACTTGATCGGGATGATACGACTAGTGCGGTTTGATGTTCGGATCGTGTGATTAACATTTTCGTGAAAGCTTTTAGGCATTGAATTCGTCGTGACCGTTTTTGACCCCAACACTTGTCTTCTTCTATAGGCTCTCTCTATTAAGTGGCTTGATGTTTTCCTTGTAGGTGTCTTGCCAAGTTGTTGACAAGTAGCACTTATCTACGTAACTGATAGGAAGAAAAGAAAACATTAGATAACAATAACAAAATACAAAAGCATTAGATACAAGTTACTTACTCTTCTGCATTTTTGTTGACCTCAATTAGCACAAAAATAGCATGCCTACATCGTATTCCCATGACATTCCATTGGTTACAAGCACAATGTTTGTCGGATAGGCTGATTGTGAAGCTCCCATTCTGCTTAATGACCTCATAGAAGGTCTCACTACTCTTAATTATAGAGCAATACTTGTTGTCTTTTCTGTTCAGTTCTAGTTTTTCCATCACTTTAGGTGGAAACTTTGAGCCGCATTTTCTTGTCTTCTCATATCTTCTTGATATACGGTTCATCGTTAATCTTCTTATCTCCTCAAGCATGTTGATCACTGGAATCTTTCTTGCTTCTTTGATGGTTCTGTTAAATCCTCGGATAAGTTGTTGCAAACATCTTCATATCACCAAAGAAAGCTTTGCACCATGTTTTTGGGTCTCTCTTAATCAGATCATCATGAGCTTCTTCATCAAACTCATACTTCCCGTAGCACTTAATCCAATTGGAAAATATATGTCTTGCAGGATGCCTACATTATGCTTGGGGAAGCAAGTCAACCACAATATTAATCAGGCCTTTATGCTTGTCTGAAATCACTGTTAACCCATTTCCAATACCCAAACTCAAATAATATATCACCTTCTTTATGAACCAGGCCCAAAATCGTTATCGTCCACCTTCGCAATAGCCCAGACAATAAGGTATATCCTATTCTCATAATCCCTTCCAACATTAGCTAATATCTCTCCTTTCAACTTCCATTTCATAAAAGCTCCATCAAGTCCAATAAAAGGCGTACAAGTCTCTTCCACGATTCTCTTAGTGGTGCAAACCAAATGTAAAATTTGTCAAACCTGCTTCCTATCTACTCTTGTAATCGTTACAATCTCAGTAGTAGTATTACGATTTGAACTTCTTAGTTCTCAAAATCCCACAACTTAGCAAATTGTTGCTTTTGCGTTTCAAGTAGCATGCCTAAAGCTATTCTTCTAGCTTTTCTACAGATCCACTTAGACACTGAGATATGATACCTCATCATTATCTCATCTTTAATATCAGTCCACCTAATACATGGCCTTCTTCTTGATCCATGAATAGTGAAGCCATTGTTCCTTGCTTCACATCCCCGCCTTGCTACTCTTTAGATGGTCATTGTGGGCGCACGAGTTGACTCAGGTCAACCTGCTAGGCTTGGGTCGGTCCGCGGTATAGAGAAGAGGAGAATGGCTGGTGCAGCCTACTTTAAACCGAATTGTTGACGGAGCCTGGCGACGGTTACGATAAGAGAGCCGTGCCGGCGCTCCCGAAGGTCTTGACGACAGTCGTGACAAGAGAGCTGCGTTGGTGCTCTCGAAGGTCTTGAGGACAGTCATGACCGGAGAGCCGCGCCAGAGCTCCTGAAGGTCTTGACGACGGTCATGACAGGAGAGCAGCGCTGGTTCTCTCGAAGGTCTTGACGACAATCATGATAGGAGAGCCGCTCTGGTGCTCCTGAGAGTCCTCGCGACGATCATCCACTTTGGAGCCCATGAGCGTGAGAGGATGATAATGGGCCAGCGCGACCCATCATGAGCTGAGTCTCAAAAGACTATTATAGTTCGGGATGAAGCCCAAAGCAGAGTCTCCGAGGGAGCTACGACAGTGGACTGAAGGAGCGGTTACAAGAGATTTGAATGAAAGTAACAACAGATCGGGAGCATTGAAAGCGGAAGATGCTCTCAAAAGTCATGGAGAGAGTCCTATAAAAGGTCTCTCAGAGGGTCCTGAAGGGGACCAAAAATCCTCTAGGAAAACTTGAGATATTCTTGAGAGAACTTGTAATAGTTGAGAGAATATTGTAACACAAAGAGATTCAATAAAACAAACACTTGTTATTTTCATACATTTTAGATTAAAATCAATGTTAGAGAGATTTTTCTCTCACAGTTATGAGTATTGACAAATGTCTTAACCATCCATATGCGCATTGGTGTCTCTAATGAGCAATATATTTTCCATTTACAATCAGACTTTGTGCAAAAAACTGCCAATTTGGTCTTCTCCCATCTGCTCAGTTTGACATTATATTGAGTTTGCAGAACATACCTAAGGAGCTTGGTCAATGAACAAATCTACCTCTCTTGTAGTTTCACTTTCTTTGCAAATTTGTCTCATCCCCTCATCTTTGTCATCACATATACACCTCACAACATCTATTTCTTCGTTTGGAAGCATGTACCAAATCTTCTCAACATTTCCACTAACTCTACTATCTTCACAAAAATTCTAAAACTCGCCACTTGGGTTAGGAGAGCGGAGGAGTTGTGTGGGCCACGCAGGTTCCGAGACGTCATGTTCTACTCGGTCTAAGGATCTGCTCGAAAATGTAGTCTTAGGCGTAGAGCTCGGTGTGGTATTAGCCTCAATCTTAGCCTAGTGAGTATCGTGAAGCTCGGGCATAGTCCAGGCACAGGTACATGCCTAAGTAGGCGCGGGCTCGGTGCGATCCGAAGGAGAGCTTGGCGCGTCGCGGTCAGGAGAAGCAATCAGCTCACTGCGTGCCGAAGAGGAGCTCGGTGCAGCGCGGTCCAGGGTGATGTCTCGATCAGCGCAGGAATCACGAGATAGCTCAGGTTCGGGAGTGAGCTCTACGCAGGACTGTAGCGGACCTTATTCTAGCTTGGGTGCGACGTTGGCTTGGGGCACTAGACCAGTGCACAGTGCAGCGCAGGTGAGACTGCGGCTCGGGGCGTGCGACTAGCGCGAGAGGCAATGCAGACAGAACCTCAACTCAGGGGGGCATGCGGAGCTGCTGTTTTGTTTGGCGCGGATAGAGCCTCCACCCGACAGCGCATGACCAACTCGGGGTGCGACGCGGACGAAAGAGCCAGTGCGGGATTAGTGTGGGACACGGGCTCGGGGTTCGATTCGTGGTGCGTGCATGTGTGGAACCGAGCTAAAAGGCTTTCGGGCCGAGGAGGCTCCATGAAAAAAACAAGGAAAAGAGAAAGAAATGTGAAAGAAGCAGAGTGAAAAGTAAGAGAGAAAGAATATGGAGGAGTAAAAAGAAAAGAAGGGGGAAAGTAAAAAGAATCTAAGATTTTTTCACAAAAAAATGAGTGAAAAACTTGAGGAGGAAAGTGGAGTTTGACCTGAAATCCGGTGGAATTCGCAATAATAAATAGTTTTTCACAGGATTTTTCACCACAAAACGGATCAAACTTACTGAGATCCAACCAAAAATGAAGAAGCACAAGAACGCACACAAAAGTAAAGAAGAACTCTCGAGAGAAAAGAAGAGTAAAATACCTTATAAGAAGTCTTGAGTGAAGAGTTATAAAGACTTCATGGTAATGAAGTAGGAGTTGCGGCGCAAGAATCGAGAGAGGCAATGGAGCAAAAGTGTGAAACCAGAAGGTCTTGTCACTTCATATAGTGGAGTAGAAGAGTGAACTAAGGGATTCTGGTTTCGGAATCATGATCCTTTGCTCTTTCCCGCCGTCAAATCCCCCCTGAACCACGCTGAATCTTCCCTGAATCTCACGACGGCGTGAAATTATCGATTTCATCAAAAGAAAGCCTTCATTGATGGAATGGAGGGAAAATGTGGGCGCACGAGTAGACTTGGATCAACCTGCTGGGATCAGATTGGTCCGTGGTACAGAGAAGAAGAGAATAGGCTGGTGCGGCCCACTCTTAACTAAATTGTTGACAGAGTCTGATAACGGTTACGACAGGAGAGCCACGCTGGCGCTCCCAAAGGTCTTGACTACAGTCGTAACAGGAGAGCCACACCAGTTCTCCCGAAGGTCTTGACGACGGTCATGACAATAGAGCCACGCCAAAGCTTCCGAAGGTCTTGACGATGGTCATGACAGGAGAGCCGCGCCAGTGCTCCTGAAGGTCTTGACGACGGTGCTCCTGATAGTCCTCACGACGATCATCCACTGCGGAGCCCATGAGTGTGAGAGGATGATAATGGGTCAGCGCGACCCATCACAAGTTGTGTCTCAAATGGTCCATCACAGTTCGGGATCAAGCCCAAAGCGGAGTCTCCGAGGGAGATGCGAGAATGGACTGAAGGAGCAGTTACATGAGGTTTGAAAGAATGTAATGGCGGATCAGGAGCATTGAAGGCGCATTGAAAGCGGAAGATTCTCTTTGAAGTCATGGAGAAAGTCCTATAAAGGGTCTCTCATAGGGTTCTGAAGGGGGACCAAAAATCTTCTGGAAAAACTTGAGATCTTCTTAAGAGAACTTGTAATACTTGAGAGAATATTGTAACACAAATAGATTCAATAAAGCAAACACTTGTTATTTCTATACATTTTAGATTAAAATAAGTGGGAGAGAGAGATTTTTCTCTCACAGTTATGAGTATTGACAAATGTCTTAACCATCCATCTACGCATTGGTGTCTCTAATGAGCAGTATATTTTCCATTTACAATCAAAATTTGTGTAAACAACTGCCAATTTGGTCTTCTCCCATCTGCTCAGTTTGACATCATATTGAGTTTGCATAACATACCTAAGGAGCTTGGTCAATGAACAAATCTACCTCTCTTGTAGTTTCACTTTCTTTGCAAATTTGTCTCATCCCCTCATCTTTGTCATCACATATACACCTCACAACATCTATTTCTTCGTTTGGAAGCTTGTACAAAATCTTCTCAACATTCCCACTAACTCCACTATCTTCACAAAAATTCTAAAACATCCAGTATATGAGATCTGGATCAACGAGAACATCCTTCATCGACCCTCCAACGTAGATAGATCTGGATCAACTAGAACATCCTTCATCGACCCTTCTTCATCCGAGACTAATTCCCCTCCATAATGAACAATTAGGTTAATCGGACTAATTCCCCTCCATAATGAACATCCTTCATCGACCCTTCTTCATCCGAGACTAATTCTTCCTCAATTTCGATCGAAGAAGATGAATACCCAGTTAGGGTTAGGAATCTTCCCGAGCCCAAATTTGATTTCAGATTAAAATAGAGATAGGGGACAATTTGGAATAACAAAAAAATTTTAAAAACATAAGCACAGTTAACTAACCAGGATTACGGTTCCGTTAATGATATTTAACTGACGTTTAATTTATCGGTGTAAACTTACAATTTTGAAAAGTTAAAGTATTATTAAGGTTACATAAATTAGTTTTTGAATTAAAATGGCAACGTGAAAAGTTTGTGTATTAAAGAGACAAATTAAATAAGTTCGTGTATTTTTAAGATTTTTTTCACTATTTAAAACATTTGGAAGTGTGTGATGCATTTATCCAAAACATAATTTTTATAGTATTTTATGGAATTCCTCATACAACATTATATCACCAAATACAAATTTGTAGTCTTGGAGTAGATTGGTAGATTGGACGTATAAACTCCATAAGTGTTGTTGGAAAAAAACTCCATAACTGAAAATTGAACAAGACACATGCATTAAGGCGGCATCAAAATACGTAATTAATATTTTGCTAATATTATACGTAAATCAAGAGTATTTGGACAAAACATATACTATTTCAAACAATATCGATAATAGGTATTTGATCAAAACTAATTTGTGATCTAGGCAGTTTTTTGGTAGGAAATAAAATTTATACCGAAAATGCCCTTATAATTTAACACATTATTAAAAAAGCGTGAATTAATATTTTCTAATATTTTTTATGTTTTATCCACAATAATTGATTATGAAAATATACATTTTCCGTAATTATCTTTTATTTGATATAGAAATTTTGTAATAAAGCCTAAAACATTAAATGACAGCCACATAAAGAAGCATGATATTATCCTACATAAATAGTACACATAATTATGTAAACTTACATAATTACGTAAACTTACTGGGCAATTTGAATCATCTTCAAATTTCGTTAGAGAACTGTATATGTGAATGAATTTTTTTTTTTTTTTTGATAATTCATGTGATTGTGAATGAATTTATTCATGTGAAGCAAATATGTGCACATATATCAATAGTTCATGTGAATAGTAAGTTGTATACGTGACATATATTAATTCACATGAAGCAAATCAGTGTTCAAATATTGTTTATATGAATAGTGAAATTTATCTCTGAATGAAACTGAGTCATGTCAAACAAATATGGGCTAAAAAAATGTTACTATGAATGATGAAGTTGCATATGTGAATGAAACTCATGCACATGAAGCAATATGTGCTCGAAAATTGTCTTTGTAAACGAGACTGTTGTATATGTGAATGAACCTTGTGGATGCTAAAATCCACAAAACAAATTTTTAAAAATTAACATGAAAAATTCGTAGAATTTCGTCTTAACAAGAAAAAATCACAACACAAATCAATATAAAAAACGGAGTATACAAATTTGAATTTGTATTGGTAGATTAATTTGCTTTAAAACATGAGCTCGCGTATAAGTAATAAGTCAAAAAGTCCAAAAAAAGATCATCCACTCTATTTTCCCTTCTGTTTATACTACACCGGTTTCTTCAGATTCTTGTTGGGGCTTCCGGATACTTCGCGCTGCAGTTCTAATATTCTCACTCAGTTTAACTTCCTACGGTCCCACGATCTTGGCATATCCCAGGAAACTCGGAGCGGTTATGACTCAGTCCTTCACTGCTTAGGCTATCTTTCGGTCCACCTACGCCATATTGAATACTGAATGCTCAGGCATCCCTCAAATATACTCAGGTCGAATATCTTCTTGAGAGATCCTTCTCAGGTCGTTTCGCACTTATGATTCTGAGTCATTTCTTGAAGAATAAGGTGAAATCTTTCTGAGGGAGTTTCGACACCAACAGATTAGCCCCCAGGTCTTCCAGCGAGTTTGGTGAGTTGGGTGACCTTCAAATACGCAGATGGTGAATTCCCAGTAGGATTTCGAGCTAAAAGACTCGTTTACGGGCTTAATCATTAACGTAATACTTGCTGTAGTGGGCTGCAGATTTATGTGGAAAAGATAAGATCTTGCGTGAAGGCCTTAAAATTGTTATTAGACCCATTGTTAGGATTCTAGTTGAATTTTTTGATTTTTTTTTATTTTGCTCCTAGAAATCTCAACAGTATCGGGAGATATCTCTTAGCGCGTGCAAATCTTATCTTCATCTAAAATTGGAAAAAGATACCCCTAGGTTTCATTATGCCTACAAAAGGGCGGTTCATCATTCCCAAGATAGTTACTTTACTTTATCTTGTGGAAACCGCCTCTCTTTACTCTCATTTCAACTGCTACCTCTCTCTCTTCTACGCGATAAGGTAAAAAGAAACTTAGAAAAAAAAATTATTTTATTCTACAGCGTTTAGGGTCTGAGTTTTTCTTCTTCGATCTTTTTCTTTCTTCTTTTTATTTTTCTTTATCATTCCTCATCTCGAAATTCGAAACTTGAAAATCGTTAGTCACTATGCCCTTCGCTCTGCTACTGGTGGTGGTATATGGCAAGAAGTCGAGGGTTGTCGCCGCCCGACTATAATGTCTTTTTCGGTTATCCTGTCTACTGCGGCATTAGTGGCGCTGATTTGGGAGTTATTTGACTTCCCAACAGATATCAACTACATAATTCCTCAACCAAACCAGTTCTCAGACTCTCCTCCCCTAGCTTTGTGACGGTTTACGAGGTATTTTTCAAGACATGCGAACTCTAATTTCCAGTCCCGAAGTTGTTGGTTCGATATCTCCATCGTCGTGGGATGGCTTTGAGTCAGCTGATGCCGAAAGGTGTTCGTCACGCAATTATCTTGATGATTCAGGCTCGGGAACAAGACTTTGAATTGGGTTGTGACATGCTCGAAGAGATTTCCCATGTTAAGATAGGTTTGAAACGCGGTCTATGGTATCTTGCCAATAAACCCAACCAAGGGTTTACCTCCGGGAAAGCGCCTAAGGATGAGGTCGACTAGGACCAGTCATATTTATTTCTGGAAGTCAACCATTTATCCTTCGGGACGAAGGGCCCTTCGGATGTGCAGTCTGAGTGGTTTCGATCAATTGGGGTGCAGGCTTTTGGGCGTTTTGACATATTTTCTTTGTTTGGTTTTATGTTCGGATGTTTAAAATGAGAAAGTGATTTCTTGATTTTACTTGGTTGTTAGTTTACTGACTGGATGTTTCTCCCTTTGGTGTTCAGTTCCTTATCTGACGGTTGTGGAAGACCCTAGTTCGGACTATCAAAAGAATCGTGATCTTTTGAAAAACAACTCTTTGAATAATTAGAATACGTTCACTGGAGAAAGGATTCTATGTTCTTGGTTTCCTATAGCGCTGCTTTCCGAATCTTCTTCAAGTAAGTAGTCGAATTGATGTTTCCTTTTAGGTCTCTTGTGGTCCCTTCGATTCCTAATGCAGTATAATTCCTTTGTAGATAATTCGTCTCTTAAACCTTATGTTACTAACATCATGAGGGAGAAAAATCTTATCGTGAGTCTCGCAAGAACAAAGACATCAAAGGTGGTTCAGGCTCTGGGGACCCGAAAAGACATTGGCGGTCTCAGCTCCCCTGGAGAAACAAACCGAAGACGTTGAAATGATCGAGGTTTCTGATTCTTATAGGGGTGGAGCACAACACGGTAAGACTGCTGGCTCTGCTAGAACTTCAACTTATCCGCCTCTTGTTCGTCGCAGCATTCGACACAGAGAATTCCTTCGGACAAGAAAATTCATCCTCTGGAACCTTCTCATGTTGGGTCGCATGTTTTTGGAGGTTTTTCCTTCAGCTTCTCCTATCTGTGGCAAGTTTCGATGGTCGGAGACAGTGATCTCTGCGCCGACCTGATGTTAAGACTCAGGTTGGAAGGACCCAGGGTGTATGATCATAGGATGCTGGCCGTTCAAAAAGAGTACGCAGATTGGGCTTGCTCCCATATTGAGTTATCTTCCTCCCTAGGTAGTTAACTTCTGAATTCTCGCTTTGTTTGACTTTTATGAGTAAAGAAAATTTTCTAATGCATACTGCAACTCGGGCTAATCAGTTGGTGGGAATGTTTGATGATGAGCTGCAGAAGGCTAAAAAGAATTCAGGTATATAATTGGTTGAGGAGACCGCTACTCGTGCTGAAAAGGCTCTCATGGAGCTTAGTGTTGCTGTTAATAAACTGGAAGCTCTTATTGAGGAGCTCAGTAAACTGAAGGCCGATATTATCGATCTCAAGGAGATGAGGAAAAGAGATATTGCTAGGATGAACGAGGATGCGGTGCATCATGACAAAGTGAAGAAGAGGTTGGAGGAAAAAGCGAAGAGTGTTATAGCTGAACTGAACGAGGTTCATGAGTGTATGGAAAGAATGGTGACGAAAAAAGTTGAAGAACGGGAGAGGATTTTGGCTGAGAAGTTTGTTGCGAGGATGGATTGGGTTAAAGCTAAAGTGGTGAATGAGAGAGTGTTCCAAGAAAAATTGTTGCAGGTTGAACAAATCAAATGAAATTTGGAGCTGATTGACAGTGTGCTCCGAGGGGAATCTACACTTAAATCTGAGAAGGCTGAATTGGAGGCGGATCGGGTCATTTTTGTTGCGGAACTAGAGCAGCTCAGTTTCAAGGAGTTTAACGTGGAGAAAGATTGGGTTACGACTCTAGTCTCATCTGAGTCTAATGGTCGTTCTGGTGAATCTCCTAGGATGAGCCCTACTGAGGTTTTCAATCCTTATGGTACTAACTTACTAATTCTTGATCCAGTTGAGATAGCGGCCTTCGACGCTGAGAAAGATAGGATATTAGCCGGGGAGACCTTGGAGGATGCTAAGGCCGAAGAAGGCGAAGTGAATGTGGGGGGTGCGTTCGACAAGGTTGTGGAGGTTGATGTTCATACTGGGGTCATTACTGCTGAGGAGTGTGAAGAAGCCCCCAAAGATGACTAACTAGAGAAGGATGCGATGGAGTGATCGCGACTAGATCTTATCCCTTATGTTTCTCTAATTCTTTTCTCTATGTCGCTTGGTCTCAAAAACATGGTTTCCCGAGGAGGCTTTTACCTAAACCTTTAATGTTTCTTTTGAATATTTGGATCCAAACGTTTTCTTATCGTTTGAATGGTTTGTTTTTCATTTTGGTTGGCTTTAGAGCTTGCTTCGGCTTTTACATTCTTATTGTAGTCGTCCTATTCGGATTATGTTGATTTGGTTTTACTTAGATGTTATAGTGTTTGCTTGAGTATTATATTCGATTGTTTATTTAATAAAAGTTCATATATTTTGATATTAAGTTTATTGTGATAGAATAACACGTTAATTCGATAAATCAAAGTTAAATATGTGACTGAAATTTTAACCTTTATCAACATTTGCAATACGTTTCAATGCATTGTTGTGAGACGGGGCTCGGTTTTAGTGCTTATACAATGTTGAGGATTGCTCAGGCTACTACCCACTGAGGGGTGTGAAAATGTATTGTATGACTGGCCGTGTTTCGGATTAAATTGTAATAAAGTTGGGTTTTCAGAATTGTTTACCATTCATTCGAGATGTTGGGTACGATGGTA
>OVAV01000205.1:0-22044 GCA_900406375.1 Iberis amara | reverse complement strand
ACCTAAATCCAGGGGGACCGACGACCCCTAGATTCAACATATACCCCAAAAGTATTGATTATATTCGACTTCCTGCACGTCAAAACTTCACTGGCTTTTAAGTATTTTTAAGAAAATAAATTTTTGTAGGTGGTTATCTATATGTTATCATTTATCAATATGCTTAAATCGATTTCATCTTTCGTTTTCTATTCTTTTTTCTGTTGCCAACATTGCATTTGTAAAGTTTTTGCTAACCTATTTCGTCAAAATGAAGGAATGTTTCGCCGTATGTTTATGACTGCATCAAAATTTAACTGATTATTGTTAATGGCAAATCACGTGTTGACAATCTTTCATATATCTGATATGGAAAATTTCCGTAAGAAGTAAATAAATATATTATATTCATCGAAAAAGAAGGGAATACATAAATTATTAATACAAACGAAAAAGTTTTGGACTTTTCTTAATTAAAACCAAATCATGGTTGACATTTTGTCTTCATATTTTGTATGTGTGTGTTCATCTCTCTCCATATCTTACCTATTTTTTTTAAAAAAATAAATCTTTACTTTTCTTCGTTTTGTAACACTCATTTTCTTTCTAATTAAATTTCTCCAATTTTCTTCAAAATAGAAAAATAGTACACTTTATATTTTTTGAAAAATTCCTTGAAATACCATCAAAAGAAGTTCAAATTTCAAAAATACCACACACTCCCAAAAGTTCCAAAAATACCACACTCTCAAATGTTCCAAAAATACCAAACACATAAAAAATGAATTTTAAGAGTTTAGAATTTAAAATTTTGGGTTTGGGTTCACTAAATAGAATTTAGAGTTTAGGGTTTAGTTTTGATATGGTAGGATTTGGTTTTAGGGTTTTTGGGTTTAAATTTGAAGTTTTAATGATATTTCAAATTTTGTAATATTTGGAACAAAAACATTTTTGTGGCATTTTTGGGAAAAAATGTGATATTTTGAAACTTTTGGGAGTGCTTGGTTTTTTTTAAAATAAATCTTGTTTTTGTGGTATTTTTAAGAATTCTTCTTATGTTTTCTCTCTAAATCAAGGTCAACTGTTCCAAATTTAAAGATTTTATAATTTTGTTTTCTTTTCTAGTTGAGCTTATCGGCCGTTCGGAGGTTCGATGATAGATTATGAGAGACAAGGTTCCTTATCCGACAATGCAAAAGCAAAAGTGTGATCTCTAACATGGTTATGATAGAAACAGAGTTTGTTACGGTTGAGAAAAAGAAATGTAAAAAATGTTTCTTGATTATAAAATTGTTTTACAAAGTGTTTATATACTATCAATCGTGTTGTGTTGGTTAAGTTTAATCAATTGTATAGTTTAGAGTTGGTTTACTTGGTTAGATTAATTTTGGTTTATTTGGTTTAGTAACTTGTACATATATTCTTTGTATATTGGTTTACATCAATTAAGAAAACAGATTTTTACATTTCATTCTTGTTACAAGTTGTTTTTTAATATGGTATAAGATGGAATTGCTTGCTCAAATCTCTTATTCTCTTTGATTTCTTCTTCTTTTCTTGATTTTGCACCGATTAGTCGCCTCTATTCATTCGATTTGAAGCTTGTTGAGCTCAATTTCTTCGAAAATGGCTCGGAAAGGTGGAAAAGCTCAAAATCGAAGTGCTACTCCAGATGATGATCTTCACGAGGATCGACACACTTCCGATACACTGGGGACTGAAGAGCTGTCTTGAGCGAATATGAAACATAATAATGAGAAATGATTTACCATACCGCCTCAATCTGGTTCATCGCTACCGAATATGGACGCTTACAACAATGTTCATAGTCCATTCTTCCTTCACTCAGCTCATCATCTAGCTTTATTGATTGTTTCTTACACTCTTGATGAAACTATTTACAATAATTGGTTGATCTCTATGCGGATTAGTCTAGATGAGAAGAATAAACATAGCTTCGTTGATGGATCTCTGTTAAGAGCAAATGAAGATGATTGTTCTTTCAAAATATGGAGTAGATGGAATAGTATGGTCAAATCGTGGATTCTCAATGTTGTCAATAGGTAGATCTATGATAGCATTCATTGTCGGCTTAAACATATTGTAGTCCCTCGGGAAAAATTTAAAACTAGGCCCCTACTTCATTATACTCTCACATTCCATGCTTTCTTCATTGTACTCTCACATTCCAAGCTTTCTTCATTGTACTCTCATATTCCAAAACCTTCTTGAACCTATAAAAAAAAATAAAAATAACTGTCACTTGAAAATGATAAAGAAATCATAAAAAACGACTTTTTCGAGCTTTAGTTGATGCAAAATCATGAATAACAGTTTCAAAATTAACTCTCTCTAATATATTTTTTCTATTCATAAAATAGTTAAACCATTTAACCTCTCTTGAGACATTGAAGATCTTATATAATTCTTGAGTAACTTTAATTTCGAAAAGCTTCTCTCCACAAATGCCACAGTTACATGTGTAGTCAAAAGAATTCGATATGCAATTGAAACATTCTGATAACAACCAACACTTTCAAGAAACTCAAGAACTTCACTAGGTTTTATAGATGTGTCAGGTAAATTCATTTGTAACATTCTTAGTTCCGAATAAAGATCATGTAAATCAACATATGAAGAACTACTATGAGAAAACGTTTCATGAAAATGATTGCAATGTTCTCATAATTCACTTTCACTTAATCTTTTCAGCTTTACCGAATCAAATAAAAATCCAAAGACATTTTTAAAATTATTTATTTGATCAAATCTACTCTAAACAGAAATTATGGCCATGTCCACCACAACTAAAAAATATTCAACTTTAAAAGCATCCTCACTTGATTGTGCCTTTTCGATACTATCAGTTTCATCAAATTGTTTTTTTCCTAAAGACATGACGCTTATTTGGAAAGATAGGATCAACGTCCATTTCAAGAGCAATGGTTCGAGCTATACTCAGATTAGAGTGAAATCCTTCAAGTCTATACTTTTCCAAAAACAAAATCACACATTCCAATTGTCTTAAAGCATCACTAATGTATATAGATTTAGATTGTAAGATCTTACTCATCGTGTTAATAACAAACAAAATTTCATACCAAATAACCATGCCAAGTAAAAATTCAAAATTATCAAAAGTCATGACTAAACTTTCAGCATCACTTTTAGTCATAGCATCACTTTTAGTCATAGCATCATCACATGATTCATATAATTCCAACAAATCTAATCTTACTTGCGGAGCTTGAAACCTAATAGCTGTAACACTTTTTATTCGACTCTCCCAACGAGTATTAGACAAAGATTTCACCATAAAATAAGGAACATTGTCAAGCAAAATTTTCCATCTCTTCGTAGAACTAGAAAACAATGCATATATGCGTTGCAAAACTCCAAGAAAGAAATGGCTTTGACACATGAGTGAGCCATATCGCTAACAACAAGATTAAGACTAACAAGCACATGACATATAAAAATCTTTTGGATTTATATCAAGTAACCTTTTTTGTACACCTTGATGTTTTCCTTTCATATTAGAACCATTGTCATAACATTGACCTCTTATGTTATCAACATCAAAAGAAAGAGACTTTAGAGCATCTAATAATTTATCAAATAATCCTAATCCGGATGTGTCATCTACTTTTAGAAACTCCAAGAAGTACTCTTCTACTATGACTTTTTATTTGATATATCCACACATCTTATTATTAGAGTCATTTGCTCTTGATGGCTCACATTCGGTGTATAATTAAGAATAACAGAAAAATATTTTTCTTCTTTAATCACATTTACAATGGAAAGCTATGAGCCAAAAGAGAAATGAACTCATTTTGAATATTATGACCAAGATAATGATGATGGATCTCATGGTTTTGAATGCGCCTAATATGATCTTGGATTATCAAATCAAACTCCGCAATCATTTCAATAGCTCCTAAAAAAATTACCATTGTTGTCTTGGTAAAGTTTCTCATTTTTTCCTCTAAATGCTAGACAACGTTTAGAAAAATTTTTCACTATAGCAATTATTCTAGTTAAAACTAGCCTCCAACATTCTTTCTCTTTTGCAATTGCATGTTGTAATTCTTTATCAATTGTTAAATTCTTTTCGAATCTAACTTTAAGCACATTCCAAGTTTCCATGTTAGTCATATGTTCTATACTTCTCTCATGATCTTTAAGTCTCTCACTAAAATGCTTCCAATCTTTAAATCCCTCATTTGCAAACATATTTGAGCAACCTTTAGATTTAAATAGTTTGCAACAAAAACAGAAAACTTTATCCAAATATTTTGAAACCAACCAAATTCTATCAATAGTTTCCCCATTACTCAACTTCTTACAATAGTTATTATATGAAAAATGCCTACCATTCTTATCTAAAGGAAACACCAAATTTATTTCTCTTTTAGGCCATTTTTCAACCAATATATGTCATATTATTGACAAGATTTTCCCAATATCTAGGATCAAAAATATCAACACAAAAACTTGGTTGTTCATGAACATTCAAACTTTCAGTATTAGATGCATTTAACACATGATCATGCTCATTCAAGTGACTAGTATCATCATCAATATTACCATTTGACCTAGAGACATTATTTATATTATCAACATTAGCATTCTCATTAACTCTTAGTTTTGCCACAAATTTTTCTAATGCACCAAGAACTCTTTGTGACTCAATAAATAATTCATCTTGTTTTCTTTTTTTCTTTTTTGATATCCAGATAAATGTCCAATCATGATATAAACTAAATCTTAATTTAAATGAAGAATAACACCTGGATTGAAGCTTAAAATCCTTTTAAAAAAACGATGTAACTTGGACAAAAAATTTAGAAAAATTTAAAAATTATAAGAAATCAAAGACATCAAAAGCTTTAAAAAAGAATCAGAGACATCGATGGAGGAGAATTTGCTATCAATAAAGTATATAACACTCCAAAGTTGAAAACTTACCCAAAAATATTTTTATGTCCTTTTTGAGTTTCAATGAAAGATACAAACAAAAAACCTTGAATTTGGATTGATAAATTTTTTTGCCATTAACAGAGAAGGAGATTGTTCAGAGGAGGTGAAATTTTTTACAGAACACAAAAAGAAACCCTTAAATCTTTTACGTTACTATTGCTAACCCATTAAAAATTACTGTTTCTCAAGTAAAAAGAAAAAAGAAAAAAAATTTTGGGCCCCGCTTAATAAAGAAAACCCACGATTGTTAAATGGTGAAAAAAAAAAAAATTGGACCCAATTGTTAATGGGCCCTCGGGCGATTGCACTATCAGTCCCTATAGTTAAGCTGGCACTGATAGCATTTTGTATTGTCAAGATTTTGTTGAGATGTGAGATAATTTATTCAGGAGATTCAAAGTGAATAATCTACCTCACAAATATCAGCTAGAACAAGCAGTAATCTTGACAATACAAGGCTCTCTTGACCTTTCTTATTATTATACAAAGAAGAAACTTTGGGAAAAACTTGCAAATATTAGATCAAGAACTGTGAAAACTTGCGATTGTGATCAAATGAAGGAACTTCTGGAAGAAGCAAAAACAAATAGTGTGATTCAATTTCTTATGGGATTGAATGATAACTTCAACAATATCAGAGGACATATCTTGAATATGAAACCAAGACATGGTCTCAGTGACATCTACAACATGTTAGATCAAGACGAGAGTCAAAGGATTATTGGTTCCAACAAGATGTCTTTGTATCTTCCTCCATTTCAGCAGTTGATAATGCTTCTATCATGGTTACTCAGTAGAATTCACTAAAGCCTAAGTGTTCTCATTGCAATCGTGTTGGCCACACTGTGGATAAGTGTTACAAACTCCATGGCTATCCACCTGGTCATCCAAATAAAGGCAAAAAAAAAAACATACTTGGTTATACTAATCTGGTGACAAATACTCCTTTGTCCATGAGGATGATAGTTCAAAGGATATGAATGAGAACTTATCCAATGAGCAAATGCATAGTATGATATCTTATTTGAGTACCAAGCTTCAGTCTAGTAGTGGACCATCTCAACCTGGGAAATATGTTGCTTCGCTTTCAAACTCTGTACTAGTGATTTCACAAATTTCTGGTATATTAATTTTACTTTATAATATTGCAGCCTTACACATTGCAAGTAATCAGGTTTTTCATGAAAGAACCAAACACAACGAGATGGATTGCCATAAGATGTGTGAGGCTGTTACCAATGGAGATTTGAAAACCATGTTTGTAAGGATAGAAAATCATATTGTTGATGTCCTCGCCAAAGCTTTATTTCCCTCTCATTTTAAGGATCTCATTAGCAAGATGGGTGTTCTTAGTCTCTTCCAACCTACATCTTGAGGGGGGTTATCAATTGTGTTGGTTATGTTAAATCAATTGTATAGTTTAGAGTTGGTTTAATTGGTTAGATTAGCTTTGGTTTACTTGGTTTAGTAACTTTTATATATATATTCTTTGTACGTTGGTTTACATCAATTAAGAAAACATATTTTTACATTTCATTCTTGTTACATTATGTTACAAGTTGTTTTCTAATATATACATACACTAAACTGATATACACCATTTAAAGGTACACAAATTAAATAGATTGGTTAAATAAACCAACGATACACATTTGATAATTACATGAATATATAGAGATATTAATAACTGTCCATAACCTCATATATAAACACATAATTTCTTTGAAAATAGCTATAAAAAAAAATCTCATATTGACTAAGTAATTAAAGATAACATGACTCAAATTTTTCTAAAAACTATTAACTAAACCTCATGTGACTAAATCCACTTTGGATCATATTTCAACACTTTCTCCTAATTCAAACTTGCACATTCCAAACTTGCTCCTAAAATAGTCAAATTTGTTGACAACGTCTTTCTCAAAATATACCTTTTGCTCATTGTGTTACAATACTACAAGATAATTCAACTTTCGTTCACAAAATCTTTGATGAAATGACCATTTATTGATATATGTTTCGTTCTTCCATGGTATGTTAGATTCTTAGTTATTGCTACCACCGCCTTGTTTTCACATAAGATTGTAGTTGCATTCTTTTGCTCTTACTTGACTTCTTCTAGAATCTTTCTGAACCAAACTGCTTGTTGTGTTGTTGAAGTAGATGTTGTATATTCAACTTCTAATGTTGATAAAGCTATCACCAGCAAATTGTTGCTGAACCAATATTGAAAACGTGACCATTAATACTCTATCAATCCTGCAAGTATCTATTATAATAATTGTCTCTAAATCCAACTAATTTGAATTATGCAACTTTGTCACCACAACTCATAAAATGTTGATACATCAACGTATATTAACAACATTTTTGTTGCTCCAAAGTGTTTCTTATAAAGATTGCAGAAACCTAAAAATCACACCAACTTCATAAGAAATATTAGGTCTTGCATGAGTTGGATAGATAAGACCTTAACTTACCTTTTGAAATTTGTTGCATCGGCTTTTGCAGTTCCCTTTTCCATTTAAGACTTTTCATTGACATTCATAGGAGTTAAACCACGTTGCAATCAACTTTTTTGAACATGTTTCTTACATACTTTTGTTAAGACACATATTTCATCCTCCTCTTGCTAAATCTGAAGACCAAAGAAGAAATCCAAGATATGATATTTCAAACTTATCCGTCATATCAACTCTAAATTCAACAAAAATTGTAGTACTAGAGCCCATCTAAATAATATCATTAACATATAAGCAAACAATAAGAATGTCACATTCACTTTTGCTTCATTATGAAGATATTAGGCTCACTTTTGCTTTTTCAAAACCTGTTTTGCAACAACAACAAAAAAAAGAATCAATCTTGTTGTACGAGGCTCTAGCCTCTAGGTGTTGGCTTGAGCACATACAACATCTTAAACAACTTGTAAAACATACCCTTCTTTGCCTTCAACAAAAAAATCTTGATGTTGACCCATATACGCCTCTTCAAGCAACTCTTTATTCAAATATGCATACTTGGCAACAACTAATATATTCGCCAACTCTTATAAGCTCCTAAAGCAAGTAGAGTTCTTACAGTATCAAACCTCGCCATAAAAAAGAATGTGTTTTCATAGTCCACTCCATATTCTTATGCATAACCCTTAACCACAAGTATTGCCTTATATTTTTTTAAGTTTTCATTTGCATGTTACTTAGTGTTAAACACTCACTTCACACCAATTGAGTGTTTACTTATGGTTCAACTAGCTCTCATGTTTGATTCTTCTCTATGGATGAAATCTCTTCAACCATTGCCTTTTACCAATCTTCTTTCTCCATGGCTTCATTGAACAATCATGAATCTAAGGTAAAGAATGCATGTTGTACCTCATAAATCTCTTGCAAATATGTAAATTTAATATGGTTTCGGGCTTGAACTCGCTTCTGCACTGTTTGACTCACTGCCTCTGGAACAACGTGAATTGTATTCCAACACACAACACTTAGATCTGGGTGAACTAGGTATTGAACTTGTTGGACTTTGATTGGCTACTAGCTCCAAGTATCTATTAACTGAGATTTTCTCAAGCTCACCATTAGCACTTTCACGCAATGTTTCGGATTCGACTCGTTTTGGCGGCCATACCGTCAAAACGAGTGACACTATAAATAATTTGGTACGTACAAGGCTTCTAATTAAATTCACCATTATAAAAGTCACTATTAATTGGAAAATCGTTATACACTCGAAACTCTGGCGAACAAGATTTGTACACAATAAATAAATTTAAAAATAAGTGAAAACTGCAAAAAAAAACCATAAATTTTCAATTTTATGCCAAAAAAGTCCTAAAGAATTTTCAATTTTATGCCAAAAAAATCCATAAATTTTAAAGAGTAAAAATTATTTGAATCCCATATTATATATCGACTAAATCATTTTAATCCTAAAGAATCAAATTTCAAATTTAAGTTGAATTTTTGTTGGTACAAAACAATTTTATGAACGAAAATATATATTTTAAATGACTAAATTTTAAAAGTTAGAAATATAAATGGTCTCAAAATTTTTTTACCTAAACGTGAAAGTTCATCGTTTATTGACAAACAAAAACAATACATTACTATTTTGTGAAAAACTACTAGTAGTAAAATTAATTGAAAACCANAAAAAGAGGGAGAGACGAACACAAACAAAAAAAACTGAGAAAGGTCGCAAAGTGTGGGCGGGGCCGACCCAACACCGCCCTAGTGGGAGACAGACACTAACATCTGCAAATAAATCCCTTCGGAAATGATGTTTATACCCTTCCACTTCATCATCTTACATATTTTGAGTTTTTAAAATTAAATTACTACAAAATCTCAAATAAATACAAAAAATTTTCCACGACGTGATTAATAAGTCCTTTATTAGATTCTCGGTCGTTTCAATCTCTCATGTTATATCAAAATATCAACTACTTCTTCTTTTTTTTCGACGAAGAATGGTTTATATTCATTGATATAAAATGACAGCATTTTAGTTCAATATTGGATTCAACCAGCTTGGTATAGATTTCCAAACTACTAGGGTACTCATAGTAATTTCCAAACTATGAATATCTTTTTTTTGTTTTTGGCAACTAAAAACTATGACTATCTATTATTATATTTTGGATTTTTCACTAAAGTTTTATTAATAGCAATTACAAAGACCATAACATCTACGAAACTGAGCCAAGTTGGCAGGAATGGTATTATATTTTGGATTATATGTATACTTTCAATAAATGGTAAATACATTGTGAGAGAAGAGATAATGAATACAGAATTGGAAGCTTCTGAAAAATGTTTGTGTCGAGTGGTAATAAGAAGGCGAAGTGACAAGGCGTCAGTCTTCTTCTCCTCTGTCTCATTCTTCTTTTGTATTATTTCCCAGCCATTTCTTTTGATTTTTTCTTATAAACTGAATATTAACAATGTGTAAATTAAGGGCTAATTAGTCATGTATACGTTTTGATATAAGAATTTTTTTTGAAATGAGTCTTCAATTTAAAATATAAGCATATTTTCATATTAGGCTCAGATAATCCAATGGACTTAATCCAGATACAACAGATCCAAAACCCAACCACTAACTAAACCGAATCAGTACAACAAAAATTAAATCAAAATTACAAACCGAATTACATTGGATTAAATCAAACAAACCGAGATTGAATCTAGAAACCCTAAACACAGACAACCCTAATTCGATAGAAGGAACCTTCTAACGGTACTACCCCTGATGCTGCAGATACGCCAGAGCTATTCTGGCGCCGCGGAGGCGGATTCGAGCTTCAAAACGGCTAAGATCACCATTTAGAAGCTTCGGAAAACAAAAGTGAGGAAGAGGAAGAGACGATTCCGCAAAGATAGATCTATGGTTGCGAACGAAGATCTAGAGGAGAGAGGCGAAAGGGAGGAGGATGGTGGACGACTCTGTTGGAATAGACACAGCGGCAGGAACATATATCCCCATACAACATCGAGCAACTATATCCTCCTGCAGAGAAGATGGAACAACCTCATCTACCCTTCGCCGCCGGTTCGACTCAAGCTTCCACCGTCTTCCACCCACATGGTCGTAGATCTAGTGGATCATACCCGATTTACCCAAATGGAGCTTCGTCGCACATTTTGCTTTCGAAATTCGGTTAGGCTGGAGAAATAGTTTGTAGATCTAGATGAGAAGAAGAAGAACGGGCTACGGCGGCAGCGGCGTTGGAACCACCGGGAGCCGCATGTCACGATGTACGATGGTGTGTTCATAAGAGTAGGCGGTAGCTCTCCGGCAAATCTCCTTCGTTGGCAGTTCTACTTGCCGAGAGAGAAAGAAAGAAAGAAAACTATTTTTTATTCTCAGTTAGCTGCTGGAACAATAAGAATTTTTAAAAAATGTTCTTAATTGGAAACATTGAAAATTTGAAGGATGCATTGGCGACTACAGGGTTACCGCCGTTTCATCCAGAACACATCAATGGGTTATTACTGAGACATGCCATAAATTAGGGGTCACTTTCTTTAAATATTTTCTTCTCTTCTTATTATTACACCTTCTTATTAATTTTCATTTAGTCATTTTACCTTTCAAACAATAACTTAGTTAGGAGACATCAGATATGATCCCGCAGAGTCGATTGCGTCTAGATTCCCACGAATCGGTGTGTTTTATTGATGGGTCTTGGAAGAAAAGTGATATTTTTGTGGTCTAGGTTGGGTAATGCAATCTAGTATCGGAGGAATAGATCTTATAGGGTTTCGTGGAGAACATTCACCAATTTCACCATTACATGCCGAGCTCCTAACCTTTTATGGACACTCAAATGTTTACACATAAGGAATCGCCCTTGCAACATTTTCTATACGGACTCCACCGACCTAATCCACATGACGAACAATCCCTCCGACTGGCCAGCTTTCACCGCAGAGTTAGCTGATTTGTCCAAGTACAAGACTGCCTACCCGGATTATCCTCTACTGTATTGTCCAAAGCAATCAAACAAAAAAGCGGATTCTTTAGTTCGTGCAGCATGTCAAAGAAAGAAGTTATTTTCCATTTGCAGAACAGTTGTACCATGTTGGATCTCGCGAAGATTACATTTTTTCGTTTTGTTTTTTTTTTGTTTTTGTTTTTCCTGTTACGTTTGGTGACAAAAAAAATAGTTAGGTACATCAAAAGCAAACGCAATTTCCTTTTTAATTTTGTTGGCGTCATATATGTTAAATAGAGTTTAATGCCTATTTTAAATATAATTAGATTTTATTAGAATATGAAAGTGTTTAACTTGAGTTTGACATATAGACATAGATTAATTATAATTACAAAAAGACAAATAAATTGTAATTCACCAATCACCAACATATGTTTAAATTAATTAAAATCTTGACACATGGCAAAACATTTTTAGTAAGTAATTAAACAGATTATTATTTTTATTTTTCGTATGTTATAAAATAGAAGTTTTAGATTTTTAAATTAGTAAATAATGAAACCAACAGAAAAAATGAAGAAAATAATAAGTACAATGATTTTATATGTTTTGAAATTATGATGTTTATTCGATATTAATACTATTTAAGCTAAAGTAGTAGTTTATAACATTTTTGGAAATTTTTTGGAAATTGTTTCTCGTATTATCATATTTATAAGATTTAATAATTTTATAAACCACATTTTTACTTATAGCCACATATAACATAAGTTTTAACCTAGTTTTTTAATGAAGAATTCCTTGAAATACCACTAAAAGATGTTCATATTTCAAAAATACCACACACTCCTAAAAGTTTCAAAAATACTATTAAATTATATTTTTTAAAAATACTACAAAAATAAAAAAGTGAATTTTAAGGGTTTAGAATTTAAATTCTTGGGTTTGGATTCACCAAATATAGAGTTTAGAGTTTAGTTTTGAAGGGGGTAGGATTTGGTTTTTGTGGGTTTAGGGTTTAAATTTGAAGTTTTAAAGCTATTTCAAATTTGTGGTATTTTTGGAACAAAAACAATTTTGTGGTATTTTTGAAAAATTTGTGATATTTTTGAAAAAACGTTGTGATATTTTTGGAATACGCCTACTTTTTGTGGTATTTTTGAGAATTACCCCTTTTTAATAGTGCATTATATATCAAAATTTATAAATGCATTATCTTTCAAAGCGCAAACAGGCTTTAAACCTATTAAAACATCAAATAAATTACTGGAACAAACAAAGCTTAAAGAAATAAAAATTATAAGTCGTTATTTTTTCTTTAAATATTGTAGTGGAACCATTTTTAAAAATGTTCATATATATATATGTTTCCATTATAATCGATAAATCGTTTTTCTTTTGTGCTTTTAACGTGAATTGTAAAAATGCACATGAATGGTTGATTCCATGCATTTCTTTCCTTCTGATTGTATAACCATTTGATTTACACCCTAGACCAATTACAGAAAATTACCTTTTTTTTCTATGTCATAAGTCGTAACACATCATTTAAATCAAGTTTAAAAGATATGTACTTAATATACCTAACTTTAAATTAGTTTTTCTCTTATTGTTAACAACATTGGAAGCACGAACATTAACAACACAAACTATTAGGCTATAAGTTTGAGTCAAGGTTTAAGATAGTCACTTTAATTTTGCCTTCACACTATCCTTCAAGTACAAAAAGTTAAAACCTATGAAAGCATCAGCATCAAAGATGTAAGTAATGATTCTTCGAAGAATCGGAGAATGATGTATAATACGAATAAGATTCCACAAATGCAGTAAAGAGGAATCTTGACCAATGCCAATAACGTGCGCATGCACCAAGTGCATACGTCCACACCTAAATATCTCTAAGTGCTCCTCCATCGTTCTTTCTTTATTTAATCGAGTGCTCTCTTGAAACCAAACTCTTCTGTTTTTGTTATAGCCACATGCTATACTAAAATTTTCAATATTCCAAAATTAATAGTCCCTCTGTTTTTAAATATAAAATGTTTTAAAGTTTTCACATATATTAAAAAAACAATTAATTTCTCACCTTAATTGTAACATTTTCTCTCAAACCAATTTCTCATAACTTTAAGTCAATAACAATTCAATAAATTCATTGTTTTCAATCAACATTTATTTATTTGATAACAAATTTACATTGAAATTCTAAAACATCTTTTACTTTGAACAAGAAAAAAAATGTAGAAAGTCTGAGTAGTTAGAACCAAAAAAATCCTAATGTCTATGTATCAATTCTTTCTTCTTTTTGGTAAGACCTAGTTTTCGATTTTAGTTTCTGATTAATTACAAAATGAATATTGAATAGTGACAAAATGAACATATTTGCTAAAGGCCGCATATTTGTTGTGTGAGAATACCCTTGAATTATCATAATACCAATTCACGCCAGCAAGCACACAAAAATTACTTGAAAATTGATTTTTTTTTTTTTTTTCACTTTCTTAGCATAATTCACTAAAAGTTACAAATTCCTAACACCTACCAAAAGGAATCCTAATGATCATTAAAATGAAGAAAAGGGAAATTTCCAAGCGCTCCTATATATCATCATCTTCAAGAGCTCCTTTCTCCAATTTTTTTAACTTGTGGGTATTACACAAAAAGGTTATTATTATTATTCTTTTCACATTTCATAAGCCCACAAAAAACTATAAATCAAGCTCTCTGTGTTTTCTTTTCTTCATACGAGGAACTATTTCATCATATCCCCAAGAGAATGTAGTAGAGGAGAGTTATAGGCAACGCAATAAGCATCCCAAATATCACACTGCAAAAAAAAGAAAAAGAAAAAAAAACTCTATCTCATATTCAAGGTTCAATATATTTGTATTATATAGCCAACGAAACATCAAAGTTTTTCTCTGCATACAAAAAATTATTGTTATATAACATAGTAACAAATGTATTAGTTATATGAAAACATAATTTATAAAACCAAATAGGAAGAAAACTTACGCAGTACTAAGAATATCAGGATGCACATTATACTCCTTCGCAAACACAAACGGTACAATTCCTTGTGGCAAAGCTGCCTGTTAATTTGTTATCAATAAAAAAAATAATTATTTGAAAAATTAAATTAAAAGATATCACATTACTTTATTAACCCAACATAAGTGGGAAACATACATTTAAGCATTTATAAATTTATATATAACTTAAATTAATAAACCCCTTTATATATATTTTATCAAGTTGGCAAAAATAGATATAAGAAATACTTGGATGATGGCGACGCGGAGGAGAACGCCACGGAGGCCAACGGCGTAAGAAGCAACGGTCATGACGGCAGGTCCGGCGATAAATCTCATAGCCGCCGCAAAAGCTGCTCTTCTATTTCCACACGCTATTATTCTTGGGTTTAATGCCATAAACAACCCTTCAACACATTTGAAAAAAACACACAAATAATTTAATATATTTATTTGGTCTTTTTAGTTAAATATTATAGATTTCTCTTCTTTAGCAGAATAGCTGCAAAAGAGTTCAATTAAATAATAATTATAGCCACCGCTCCACCACCATTACATCATCATGATCATATATACTATTCATTTTCCAAAAAGTTATGATTAAATTTTTTTTAATAATCTGTACTAAAAACATTAAATATTTGAACTTAACCTAGTTACTTAAGAGAGAGAGAGAGAAACAACTTCACAAACATGTTATGATGATAAACAGAGAACTATTGAGCATGCTTTCACCTGTCAAGCCAGTATTGTTT
This sequence comes from Iberis amara, assembly GCA_900406375.1. NCBI lineage: Eukaryota > Viridiplantae > Streptophyta > Magnoliopsida > Brassicales > Brassicaceae > Iberis > Iberis amara. Next base: position 6,853 of record OVAV01000205.1, on the reverse strand, counting down.
GCTTTTTTGATACAAACATGTTTTTTTTTGGTTTTGAAAGACTTCAAAAGAGTAAGGCAAAGAGAATCATCATCATGCATTCACATGTTTTAGTTTTATAAGTAAACAATTGACTGTGTTATGGTATTAATTAATATAATAAATGAAAAAAAAAGAAACTGACCAAGACTGAACATAGCCATGCCTAGACCTGCATCTGAGAGTATGGAGATAGACTTTGCTATAAGAGCTGGCATTTCAATGTTCCACCTGCACAGACCAAATCAATTTAATTCTAAAGATCTTTCTCAAATCTTTTTTTCTACAATAATACAATCAAAACTTTTGAACATACATACACGCAATATGAATTAAGAGATGTTAGAAAGAGTACCTGAAAGAGATAAGGGACCATGTGATGCCGAATAAACTTGAGTAAGAGTTTGGATTTCGGATAAGTTTTCTCCAAACCATAATGAGAATTAGTCTTGTCATTACACTTGTTGGTGGCATCACCTTTGGCTGCTGCGTCTTGTTACTTATGTTGTTGCCACCGTCTGTAGCCAACACTTTGCTATCATCGTCTTTCTCTTTATTACCAAACCTAAACTCTTCTCTCTGGTTGTCTGAAAAAAGAGAAGATAAGATCAATTAAACACTTAAAAAGTTTAAATGTGATTAAATATATGAAATCTGCATACTGTAGAGATGATATCTTCATGAAAATGGGTTTTAATAAATGCGAGGTGGATTAAAAGAATATATGAGGTTGTTTTGGTTAAGAAATAAGTTTAGGGTGCAAAAACGAATCAAGAAATTATTTGGGGACCATACCGTTACTATTCGCCTGAGGTACAGAGATCTTGACATCCTTATGATGATCGTTCGTAGCGGCGGCGTAATCGGCGTGGTGGTTACCTCCTCCACCGAAAACGTCAGATACCGGCGATGTGCTTGAGCTCCACACAAACATATGAAGATCTTTTCCGTTCCCGTCCTGCCCATTCCCTCTCTTCCCGCCAACAACCGGAGCGTTTCCTTTCGCCGCCGTACCGCCTCCGCCGCCGGTCTGCGGCGAGAACATCCCCGGATTCGGCGCCGGGTAATGTGCACCTCCTCCACCACCACTCCCTCCAGACTGGTAATGAAACCTCCCAGCTCCGGTGGCGGTTCCGGCACCCGTCGCCTTAGCACCACCGTCTTCCTCGTAGTTAGAAGGCCGCGGAGTAGGTCCTTTGGAGCCGAAAACAGCTTCTCCGGGACCGAAGTTGGAGCTCCGACCACCACCAGCGGCCATCATTGAGTAAAAATCAGTATGATTAAAGCTTGAGCCACGTGGCGTCGGGTTTCTAGAGCTTTGAAGAGAGTAAATCTCAGCGTTGGTTAGATTCGAAGGCCGAGGAGTCGCTGATAAGCCTTGAGATCTCCTCGAGTAGATATCAGACCTCGAAGCGTTAGAACGACGAACTGTCACATGAAGCTTACCATCTTCTTTAATCTCAGCTTCAGTCTCTAATGGCTGCCGACCATCTAACGACATAATGTCGGAATCAACATGGATTGAGACAATAGATCCAGCTGTGTCAGGAAACTGTTCGGAGATTAAGAGTTTCGCGCCACGGTACTCGAAGAGAAAAAGCATAAGAGTGTACCAAATGATACATTGAAGAACAACGATTTGAACCATGAGGTCGCCGGAGAAATCACCGTACATGCCTTTGAGAAGAGGAATCCCCATGACGAGAGTGTTGGGGAGAGTGGAGAGAGAGAAGAGAGTGATGGTCCAGTCGAGAGAGCCGTTGCGGCTAAGTTTGCACCAGAGGAAGAGGAGAGAGAGGACGATGATTTTCTGGAGGGAATCGGCGGCGAGGAAACGGAGGTTCATTTTGTAGGGGTTGTTAGCGGCGATGAAGTGGAAAGAAAGGAGAGGGACGGCGAAAAGAGCGACGAAGCGGTTGATGCCGGAGCATTGGTCAGGTGTGAAGATTTTCCACCATTTGACGGAGCCGTAAGCGAGGACCATGGCTACGTATAACGGAACCATCGCCGTCATAACGTGGTAAAAGTCCTTCGCCGTTATCATAGTGTCAGAGAGATAGAGAAGAGTGGTCTTTAATTTGAGAGTAAAGTGAAGGAGAGGGGAAAAGAGTAAAGGAAGAACTGAGAAAGACCATGTTTTTATAATTTTTCATTGCGTTGATAAAATACAGCATATTCATATTTTTTTTAAGAATAATTTTATAGAGTATCAAAAATTTCATCATTGGTGCACAATAAAACAACAACAACAACAAAAATCAAAAATATCATCAATCACTTTTTAGGAAAAAATCAATGAAAATTTTTTTTAATGGTGAGAATTTAAAATTAGTTTAAAAAAAATATAGTTGTATTTTTAAAAAAAATTATTAAACTATATTTTTTTATCAAGAACTTTTTTTTTCCCTTCTCAATATAATTAATATGAAAGTCAAGAGAACATCCACAACCTGAAACCAGAAACTCTTAAATGTTCTAAAGCCAAAGAAGAGAGTATTACATAGTGTCACATTCAGAGGAGAAAAGATGATATTTCATAAATTTAAAAGATGATATTTCAGAAATTTCTCTTTTGAAATTCTGTCTTACTTCAACATTCTAAATATGTTATTCATTATTGTTTCTCTCTTATTTCATTTTTGAGTAGAAATTCTATGTTTTTTTGTCATATAATAATTTATAAAAAGTTTCAACCCGATCAAACCAAAATACAAACGAAATAAATACATAACACAAATGATTTATGGGAATCTAAGTCAGCATGCAAAACAGACATATGGAACCAATGATCTAGAAATTGAAAAATTAAGTAACACCATACGTCATTAGAACTACTTCATAAATCCACCGCAACAAATCAATCTTGAAATAGAAAACCTTCGAAGAAAGAAAGTTAAAGAACAACAATCCAGACAAAGAAAACGCAAATGATTTGAAAAGGGAATTTTCAACTCTTACAGCGCAAGAACATTTCACTCATGCTAACCGTGAGACCACCAATACAATCGATATCCAAAAAGCCAAGGAGAGCGTTTACAACGCGCAACTAGGAGAGCTTTGATCTTCGGAAGATGTTGAATATGCTCAAACTAAAAATAAAAAACATCGGAGAAATATTTGGGGAAAAGACACGAAAAAATCAACAAAGATGGAACTTTACACCAAATCAACCTTAAAACCACAGAGGGTAAGGCACAAACGTTCATAAAACAAACTATAAAAACAGAGGCTTGTAATCAGAAAAAAAACCAAGACTACACAGACTAGCGATCAAAACCAGAACTCAAGACTTGCTCTAGTCTTGAGCACCAAACCGGGATGACGACTCAACCACTCAAAATCAGAAGACACCAAAACTTTTGCAAGAAAAATCTAAAACAAAAGGAGGGCAAACGAGGCAGGAAGGCGCTTACCACAAGGGAGAAAAGCTTGCGGAAGATTTCGGTGACGACGAGCAGGCTGAACCAGAGCCGGAGCTGAGATTTCTAGGGCCCCAAACAAAATAAAAATATTAATATTTAGTTTTTATCATCTAAATATTTATATATGTTATTAATATGAAAATAAAAAAACAATGTACACAAACTCACAATTTAAAAACTTATGAAATAAAAGTAACAATAATATATGACCAACATAATATTTATTATAAAATATTAATATATTATTAACAATATTTTTTTATATATTAACATTTTTCAGTACATTTACATGTATTATTGAATTTCTGTTGTTAAAATTTCATAAATCGGGGACCCTATAACATTAGAAGCCCCATTAAAATGTTTCATATGAATGTGTTCAGATCCGACTATGGGCTGAACCAAAATAAATTCATAAGAACGGAGAAGAGGAAAAAACCCGGTAAAAATGGACCACACCAACTACACAAAGACCGGAGTCCGAAACTAACACGGCAATGTAGACTACCGGAGCTACAACCTCTAACCGGCCACACCAAATCCAAAGACCCCAAAAACCATTACAAGCCAAGCCAAGTAGAAGTCCTATGCTAATTAAGAGTAAGAATATTAAAAGTAAAAAATTCGAAGTGGTACAGAATAGTGGAATTGCATATATAAATTCTTAGACACTCATTAGATCAAATGGTTAAAATTGGGTTTTTTTTCCTTTAACCAAGATCGAATCTTCATTTCTATCTCTCTTATCATTGTCGTTATTTTTCTTGATAATCACATATTGGTCTGCTTGAAAGACCGTGTAGTTCGTTAGCTTTCTTTATACATAAATGCATTGTCCAAACAAATATTTGTGATAATGTATCAATGTATTTAATTAGTTTTAAATTACCATGCAGTACGTAGTTCAGTTTATGGTATTTATTCAGTTATCATATAGTAGTTTATCTATTTAACGAATTGTCAGCATCGAAAGTAACTTTATTTTCTCTTACTAAACTTGCAAAATCATTGAATATATGAACATAACAAGTAGTTATAACAACCTGTTTGGTACTAAGGAGTCTCTTTGTTCCATAGGTTGAAAATTCTGTGATTAGTAAACATTTACGGAATGACTGAATCATTAAGTTACTTTGTAATTCTATAATTTTGATATTACAAATTTTATAATATGAACATGCATCAAGCAAAAAAGTTATCATCTAGTGGCATAATTCAGCAAAAAAAAAATAGTAAGAAAATAACAATATGAGCATGTTCGTTCAGCTATCGCTAGCGACTAGCGACATCAACAAATTATTGTTCGTTTACCTGTTGTTGGTCATAGCGATCAGTCACAACGACTCTTTTAAGCGACAACGACCGCAATTTTCAGTCGCTGCGACACCTAAACGAACAGCGACCGGTCGCAGCGACACCTATTATAAAATTAATAAATATTAAATTAAATTAAAATAAACTTATAAAAACTAAAATAAATTTATCAAAATTATGATAAATTCATAAAAATAAAAATCAAATCCATAAATAAATAAACAAAATTATAAAAAATTAAAATAAAGTTCAAATATATTTTAAAAACTAAAATAAATTCATTTTAAAAAGTATTTTTTTAGAAAATTAAAATAAAGTAAAAACTAAAACAAATTGAAATAATTTATAAGTAATTTTAATAAAATATAAATTAGTTAAATTTGATTCTATTAAATTAAGCTAAAAATATTATAAAAATATAATTTTATAAACTAAAATAGCTCGCAACGACAGCCAAACGAACAACATAGCGACAGTCGTTGCGACTGCAAAACGAACAACAGAACGGGTCATTGGTCGCTAGCGACAAGAAAAAGAATAGGTCCTAAACCTCTATATCGCAAATAGGGAATTGGTGATTTTGGGGTTGAGCACATAAATCACTATGATTCTTTTTTGTGTTTAGTTTTTATTTTCTATAAAAGAAATTTATAATTTTGAAAATAGACCGCACGAAAGCAATCGGTTGATATTTGAGGAAACACAATATTCCATCGACAGTATTGTGCTGCTCTTCTTTTTCTCATCTTCCCATACAAACACGATTCTTCCTTTTTTTGCCAGCCTTTTCAAAAAAATTCCAATGTTTCTAGGCTTTTGTTTAAGCTCAATATTATATAGTTACAATATAATTAAAAAAGAAACAATGTATCAATCAAACACATATTTTTTGTTATATTAAATCGATTCAATAAGTTAAATTCTATTAATAAAAGAAAATGATTTTGCATAGCAAATGACTAGATTTGATATTTAATTTGGTAATAAAATAATGAAAATGATAACCAATGGATCACTTGCTCATTATTAGAAACAAAAATTTTAGAATTCGCAAAATAAGTTCATGCAATATGAATTAATTAAATATGTATAGTTTTTTTTTTTTTTTTGATAAACAAATATGTTTAGTTCCTTTCGGCAAAAATGTTTTAACATCGTGCTTTATGATTAAGCAACTAAGAGCATCTCCATTGGGTAGTATCTCAAAAAGGGGTTCTCAATATAAGTATATGTGTAAGTATATAAAAGTATTATTATTTAATTATGGGTATCTCAAAATGATTAGAAATACACTCCAAAATATCTCAAATGAGATACTTTGAGATACTTTGGAGTGAATTTCTCATCATTTTGAAATACCCATAATTACTTACACATATATGTATATTGAGAACCTCTACTTGAGATACTCCCAATGGAGATGCTCTAAAGTAAGATTGTTTCGTCAAGAATTATCAGAAGAAAAAAAACATTTATGATATATCTTATGTCTACTTATTCAAATGAATGCTTTTCTTGAATTACTATATATGCATCGCTTCTACTTATATTATATGATCTTTTAGCAAACGCCTGAAGTTGAAACGCTTATATTATTGACCTTTATAGCAAACACTTGAAACAGGAAAACTGGAAAAGAGAGTCGCAGCCATTAAAGATAATTAGGTCTTCGTAAAGCAAATGTTGACGAATTAACACTTTAGGGCCTCTTTTAACTTGATTTCCTTATATTAAGTGGTATGCTCGACGGATTATTATAAATATATAAAATGGATAAAAAAAACACTCTCACTTTTCCTAAAAATATTTTGGAAACTCTTTAGTCTTTACCTTCATTATGGGGTTTTTAACACTCATTTTTTTGTTAAATGAAAATCATTGGAAATTTTTTTATTAGATGATAAAATAAACTAATTTTAAAAACCAATGATGATAAATATTAGATTTAAATTATGTTAATATAAATTACATTTTATTTATGATTGTGTATAATTTTATATTACGATTATAGATTTTTAAAAAATAATTATAAAATATATAGCAAATAAATTTTTAGTGGTACATTTTCGTAATTAAAATATTTTACGTGGTATTTTATA